>JAOVVG010000023.1:8728689-8750317 GCA_028566375.1 Leptodoras nelsoni
ATTTCCCAGGTCGCCCCACCCGAGGATCGAACCCGGGTCCTTCTTGCTGTGAGGCGACAGCGCTATCCACTGCGCCACCGTGCCGCCCTGCTTAGTGAGTCTTTCTGTCTAAATAGGGACCATAGCTGTCCAAATAGTCTCTTTTGCTTAGTGAGGCTCCTAACTGAGTGAAATGACCCAGAAATATCTAAGCAGCAAATGAACTGGTGGAATTCTCTATTGAGGAAAGGTGCATCCATGCTTCAGTTTTTATGTCCTTTAGCTTAGGGTACACTGAACCATCGTTTGTGAAAGGAAAGGAGATAAGTGACACACAATTCAGCCATTTATTTATTTATTTATTTATTTAAGCTAAACAGTACATGCAATCAAACGTGTGTGAAAAATATACACTCAAGTTTACACATGAATAAATTTGCTAGGGGTACATAAAAACACATATATAAAACATTCGTGCATTCATTTGCTTGACTGCTTATTCCTTTTCAGGGTCACGGGAGAGTTGGTCACATCAATGGCATCCACTGTTGCATAATTACATAGCCTTGTGTACATACCCTACAGCACTCAGCAAGGCCATGCAGAGACCATTGGAGGGGCAGGTGGTCAAATACAAACCCCATTTCCAGAAACGTTTGGACAGGCTATAAAAAACTAAAATCTAAAATTTGTTAATTCACTTGAAAGATTTTCAGTTCTTTACAGCAACTTTCATATCTGCTCCTCTAAGCACTCTTCACACAAACTACCAAATATTAAGAACATAACAAAAAAAAACTCGTATATCAGCTCTATACTGGGACCTCTGATTGAAATGATAAACTCAAGCGGTGAACAGAAAGAAAAAATGAATTGATGCCATGAATTTAATTCAAGTCAAGAGGAAAACGACCCCTTCTAAGATGGCGACCCGGTTGACGTGCCATCTGCGTTTCTTTCTCACCCGCATTTAGACAAACGCGCTGGTTGGGGTATACGGGTGGGAAAAGTCAGGCAGCAGGGACGTGTATTTCCTGCAGTTGCTGTTGCCGTGTCGCTACTGTCACACAGACAAACATGGCAGGAGGCAAAAAGAGAAGCGCACGACCGTCCACCTTCCACACCACACTCAACTCCGTATGGCAGGACAAACACCTGATCGTGTTCAAACCGGAGTACACGCTCCTGGTGGCGGCGGTGCTCTGGTGTCTGGAGATCGCCATCAACGTCTGGGTCATTCAGAAAGTAGCCTGTAAGTCTCGCGCTAGCTACCCGGCTAGCAGCAGTGCATGCAGTCTGTACACACACGGTGATAGTTATAACGCTCTGTAAAGGGCAAAGAGTTACAATGCCGCAGTGCAGAGGGAAACGTAACCGAGCACAACGCAAACTATTCATAACGAACAGGTCCTTAATGAAAACTGCCTTCTAACACACAAGCTTGAACATGACTGAAACCCGCACAGACTGATGGCACACTCCTGAGCTGTGCTGCCTTTTACCTCATAACTATTAAACACCAAGCTTTTTTTAGTTTTTCAAAACTAAACCATGGAAAACTAAAATGTCATTAAATTGCTGACAGTTTTAGTTTTAAAAGAGTATCTTTTAGAATAAAACTAGAGATGTGCATTTCCTGAAGACAATGCGAGTGTGATTGCAGTGTGTGTGTCTGTCTGTCTGTCTAGTTTAGGGGTGCCCATACTTTTGATCAAACCCAGGAGTGTGTGTGACCATACAGGAGCTGGAAGTGTAAATACAGTTGATCAGACTGGTCATAGTCTATATACAAACTGTTATTCAATCAGAAGTACTGGTGACAGAAAATTAGAAACTGAAAGGCAAAAGACTGGGAGTGCATGGGAAAAAATGTCGAGAAAAGCGAGTGTGGATGGATAAATGAGTGCGGGGATCCCTTAGTCTTATTCAAGCACACTATTCCCGACCATGTCAGATGTTTCAGAGTTGGAACGGTGTCGATATTTCGAAAATTGCGGCAGTTGAAAGCCAGACAAAAGTACCCCGTATAATAAAAATAAAATAATAATAAGATTAATAATACTTAAGAAGAACAATAGTTAATTACCAAACACAAAATGACTTTTCAGGGAGTTTTTCCTTGCCACTGCCACCTCTGGCTTGCTAATTTATATACGTTGTTACATTTAAAACATTCCGTTGTTGTGTGGACAGGGTCACAGTCAGGCCTAGAGATCTTTAAAACCCTGCTAGCTAAGTATAGAATAGTTTAAGGATAGTTACAGACTGTTGCATAACTGAAACAATTCATTTTGTAATCAACCACTGACACTTCAAAACTTTTGTAATGCATCTGCGCTGTAACATCATTGAAACAGAAAACACTGTACATACAGCAGCTGACAAAATTTAAAAATGACCAAAAATGACACAAATACAAGAACTTTAGCTAACAGAAGCTGACTCAGTTAAAAAGCAAATAATTATTTTCCCACAGATGTTAGCTCAGACAGTGAAATGAGTAATGAGTGAAATGTGCTCACCGTTATCAGAATGTTAAAGCCTGTTCATTTACTGTTGTATCTCCCAAACACATTGTCTACCTCCACAGATACAGAGATTGATTGGAAAGCCTACATGGATGAGGTGAAGGGCGTCATTAATGGCACCTACGACTACACCCAGTTAAAGGGAGACACAGGGCCTCTAGTGTGAGTTTCAGTCAGCCACTCTGGGTTGTGCATAACATGGCTCAATTTAGTGTTGACTCTATTCTGTCTTCATCTTTTTGCAGCTTTTTAATCTTAAAACTGATTATGTAAAGCTTCCACATTCACATTACTGGCTCAGTTTAAAGGAAAAATGAATAAGTAGCATTACTATATAAAATGTTTGAACCCATTTTAGAATATCTGTGGTGTGTGTGTTTCAGGTACCCAGCAGGATTTGTCTATATTTTCACAGCGCTTTACTATATTACAGACCAGGGGCTGAATATTAGACTGGCACAGTATTTGTTTGCTGGCTTCTATCTTATCACCCTCTTTTTGGTCTTCCGCATCTACCATCGTACAAAGAAGGTGAGTCCTGCTAAACACACAGATTAGATTAGCTCAAGAGGATAAATTTATAAAAATTAACACTAATCTGGAATACACAACCATTAACTCTTCATGAAATGGATGATCCAATCAGTACGGAAAAGTTATAGAATCCCGTGTAATGTCTGAATGACACAAATGCAAAATATTACAGGTAAAATATGCCAAGTATGTCTTGTGCTTTGAACATAAAAATATGATCCATTTTTATAGGACACAGGTTAATAAAATTTATGTTTGTTTTCCTCATATATTAAAAGGGGGTAATTCAGCCTCTGTGAACTATATAAAAAGGTATTTTACATCTTGTCTTTTCAGGTCCCACCATATGTTTTCTTCTTTGTATGTTGCGCATCATATCGGATCCACTCCATCTTCGTATTGCGACTCTTTAATGACCCTGTGGCCATGATGCTGCTGTTTGGAGCACTCAACCTCTTTCTGGACTCACACTGGACCCTGGGCTGCGCCCTCTATAGGTAAAAGGACATGGACAAGGACAGGGTTGGTTTGATAAATGGACTTAAATTAAAAAAGAAAAATCAGAAAAATAAAGACCATGTTATGCATGACTTTTGTTATGAGTTAATCGTCTCTTGCAGTGATTGTGTTTGTGCTTAAAATTCTTTCCCTAAACTCTGCATTCTGATGTGGATAGCCTGGCCGTGTCAGTGAAGATGAACGTGATGCTCTTTGCTCCAGGACTCCTCTTCATCCTCCTGTCAGAGTTTGGACTGATAAAGACCCTTCCCAAGCTCACACTCTGTGCCATCATCCAGGTCTCACACTCACATTCTCACAAGGCACAAATGTCCAGACATTCACACTGTATTCATAAGCCTCAGGTCACTCACTGACGTTCCAGCTGTTTTTAAGTTCTATTAAGAAATGTAGGTAGCCAAGTTTGATATAGGCTACTGAATGATTTACAGTCACTCACAATATTGAGTACATGCATCACAGTTCTATAAATATTTTATTATAAATTTTCATGGGACAACACTATAGAAATGAAACTTGGAGTAGTCAGTATACAGCTTGCAGAGTAAAAATTGTGCCCAATTGTGTCATTGTCCTTGCCTGGTGCAATGTGACTTGTTAGAGTTACAAGGTTCCAGGTGTGAATGGGGATTAGGGCTGTTAAATTTAGTGCTTTGGGTACGATTCTCTCATACTGGCCACAAGACATTCAACATGGCACCTCATGGCAAAGAACTCTCTGAGGATGTGAGAAATAGAATGGTTGTATGTATGGCCTAGGCTATAAGAAGATTGCTAACACCCTGAGTTACAGCATCCAAGATCATACAGCGGTTTTCCAGGATGGGTTCCACTCAGAACAGGCCTCTCGAGGGTTGACCAAGAAGTTGAGTCCACATGTTCAGCGTCATACCCAGAGGTTGTCTTAAAAAAACAGTTTGCTGAAGACAAGTAGTCCAAGAGCATGGATTACCAGCACCATGTCCTGTGGTCTGACGACCACCGATAAACTTTTTTGGCTCAGATGGTGGCCAGCATGTGTGGTGGTGCACTGGTGAGGAGTACCAAGATAACTGTGTCTTGCCTACAGTCAAGCATGGTGGTGGTATCATCATGGTCTGGTCTGCATGAGTGCTGCCGGCACTGGGGAGCTGTGGTTCTTTGAAGGAAACATGAATTCCAAGCAGAGCATGAGCCCATCCCTTTGGGCCCAAACTGGGTCTAACACCCACCAGCTCTGTGATGTCATCATGGAGGATGTGGAAGAGGATTCCAGTAGCAACCTGTGCAGCTCTGGTGAATTCCTTGCCCAAGGCAGTGGTAGATAATAATGGTGGTCACACAAAATATTGACACTACGGGCACCATTTGGACATCATTATTGTTGCACTACAAAGCACACTGAACCTTAGTATCACTATTTTATAGATAAATTATATAGCCTTAAATTATATGTATCATTATATTGTACTAGAGAGCCACCATCAACCGGAACCAAATTCCTTGTGTGTGTAAACATACTTGGCGAAATAAAGCTGATTCTGATTCTGATGTTCACTGTGAGGTGTACTCACTTGTGTTGCCAGCTATTTGGACATTAATGGCTGTGTGTTGAGTTATTTACAGAAGAGAGTAAATCTATACAGCTATACAAGCTGTACACTGACTACTCTAAATTATATCCAAGTTTCATTTCTATAGTGTGGTCCCATGAAACGATTTTATAAAATATTTGCAGAAATGTGAGGGGTGTACCCAAATTTTGTGAATGATTGTATATATATGCACTGTATAGTACCTTTGTGTGCTGAATTTGAGTCTGTTTTTATAATCTTTCTATCAGACATGGTTTTTAAGTGACTGTGTATATTACTTATTCATAAATAAGGCTGTTATTACACTTACAATATGAAAAAGTATACTTCTAAAATGTACAAGTGTATGATTTTCACCTCTAATTGGCCACAGAATTATCACTATTTAGTGTCCAGCAATAGTATGGGTGAATACATATTTGGACAGGTATGTTTTTTTTGCATGGGACAATCTTTGTTAACCAGTGTAAACAGTGTAACAATAAAAGCAACTCTTCACCTTTTGTACTTTCTTATCTCTTTTTTCCTCTTCTCCTCTTGCTTCTCTTTCTCTAACTACTGGTCCTAACTTCCCTTACCTCTCTGTCCTCAGCTTGTGTTAGGTTTGCCCTTCCTCTTGGTGAATCCTGTAGGCTACATGAGCCGGGCTTTTGATCTGGGCCGTCAGTTTTTGTTCAAGTGGACAGTAAACTGGCGTTTCTTGCCAGAGGATATTTTCCTCAGCAGGTATTCTCTTCACCCTACCGTGCATTAGCATATGTGCATTTATTACTGTAGCTTCTGTGTATGCTGATGATAAAAATGATAAAAAGCAGCTGTGTGAAAAGCAAATCTCTTTTATGTCATATTGCCCCTAATAATTAAACATAATCAAGAGAGCACGTAGAATAGAAAAGAACATGTTTGGGCACATAATGATGTTTTTATGCACGTTTCCATGTTTAGGTACTTCCACCTGGCGCTGTTAGTCGCTCACATGACCACACTTGTCTGTTTTGCTTTGAGGAGATGGAAGCGGTAAGAGACTCTGTGATGGTCCACAGTGACAGAAGCCTCCTGTGGTAGGGGTTGCACGACTGCTAATTTTTACTTGTTGATCATTAACTCAAAGTAGTCATTTCCGTAGTTAAAGCAAAAACTGTTTCAGGACATCACTATTTTTAGGCTGCTTTATTTATGCAGCATAGAAAATGCAAAACTGTAAACAGATTACAAAGGAAGATTCCAGCTACATTGCTTTTGAGGGCAGCACAGAAACTCCTTCAATTATAAAATCCTACCTTAATGTTGAATGGAGGAAGCGAAGTCTGCAGCAGTGTCTCTTCAGTTTTAAAACCAGATTAAATTCTTGTATAACCTTCATGCAACATGATATCAAAGTGTTAGTGGTCCCTTAAAGCCAAAGAAGAATGTATGGAAAATGTTTTTCCCCCAGTGTAGTAATGTGCAGTTGTAAGTAGAACTGACTTCATTTAATTTTTTTTCAGAGTAACAAATTACATTTTCCTGTTTTCTTTACTGTCAGCTTTTGTAACCACCAACTGGTCAACATCTCCATAGCTGCTGTTAGTCAAGTAGTCCATGCAACTCCTCTATCCTGTGGTATAAGCTTATTCATGAAGAGGAAGGCAGACATGCTTAAACTGATTGTGTGTGTGTGTGTGTGTGTGTTACAGGTCAGACAGCAGTGTTTGGGCTCTTTTGAAAGATCCATCAGAGCGGAAGCCAGTGACACAGAAGCTCAGTGCTGATCATATCTTTTTGTGTGTCTCATTCTAGAAGCTGATTATATTAATTATAATTGACTTTTTCAGAGTTTGGGGCTTTTTATACTTGAGCACATTAAGAAATACAGCTATGAAGTTTACATACACTCATCATGGACATAAATATCATGCTGTATTGGGGTTTCAATGAACTCTTCAAGCTATTTTTACCTTTTAATAGAAAATAAAAACAAGAATTTGGTGCAAAAGTTAAAATTTCTTTCAGATTTTCTGAAATCAACACAGGGTCAAAAATATACATACAGCACACCTATTATTTGGTTACATGTCCCTTAGCAAGTTGCACCATGACCAGTTGCTTTTGGTAGCCATCAACAAGCTTCTGGCAGAATTCTGGTTGGATATTTGACTACTCCTCTTGGAATAATTGGTAGTGTTCCGTTAAAATATTTGGTTTCTGGGCATAGACTTGACTTTTAAGTGCAGTCCACATATTTCTGATAGGGTTGAGGTCAGGACTTTTTGATAGGGAAGGTCAAAATGTTTGCCTGCTTTATCCATTTCACAGCAGTGTGTTTGGGGTCATTGTCCTGTTGGAACACCCAGTTGTGTCCAAGTTTCATCCATATAGCTGATGCTTTGAGGTTATGCTGAAGAATTCCTGGGGGGTCTTCCTCTACGTTGTGCAAGGTACCAGTTCCAATGGCAGCAAAGGCATGGTGGGCAGCAGCCTCTCAGTCCATAGTGAGGCAAAACTTGCTTGGCTGTATAGAGAGACACTGGTGTTCCAGCAACTTCTATTTCATGGTAGGCCTTTGGTGGTTCTTGGGTTGTTTCTGACCATCTGGACCATTTTTTTCTCAGCTTAGGGGGTCTGTTTGGATCTTCTTCCAGACCGTGGCAAAGTGGCTACACCTCCCAATAACTTCCACTAACAGACAGTTGTTTAAACAGATGATCATGGAATCTGCATTTGTTTAGAGATGGCTCCAAGAGACATGTCTGACTGTAAATCTATGATGATAAGATCTACACTGAACTCCTTGGACTTTCACATTCAATTTGTTGGTCATTCCAGTGAGTACTGTCAAACAACCCCTTTTTATGTGGGCACAGAGAAGCTACTAGCTGTAGTGATGATCACTAACAGGAAGTTAAGAGGTCTTTGGCCTTAGCAAGTTTAAAGACATTTTGGAACTTTCAGCACAGTTAATAATCTGGGTGAGTGTATGTATAATTTTGGCCCTGTGTTGATTTCAGAAAACCCCCAAAATTAAACTTGTGCACCAAATTCTTGTTTTTTTGTCTATTAAAGATATATGTTGTATACTCATTATACCCCAGAAAAAGAACAGTTCAAAGAAATTACTGAAAGCCCAGTAATGTCATGGCATACATGTCCATGATGAGTGTATGCAAACTTCTGAAGGTATATCTGTAAACAGGAGGTTTAATTACAGAATGTCAGCATTAAATTGGAAGGACTGTGTTTGGCAAAGCATTTAGGGAAATATATTCTGTCCATGTAAGGGAGATATAAGTAATCAGACAATTTTGTGTTTTGTACTTGGCTCATGCAGAAGAAATCTAACAAAAGCATTTAAATCTGCAGAACTCTGCTGCCAAACAAGTGTCAGTAGTCTTTCTGCTCCCTGCTTCTATTTGTTATTTGCATTCATTTTTGTTTACTTGTACTTCATTGGTATGTGTTTACCTGGTCAATCGTTCAATGCTCCATAACTGACTCTCACAGATTGTTCTCATCATGTTCTCTTCCAATTTCATTGGCATGTGCTTCTGTCGCTCACTGCACTACCAGTTCTACGTTTGGTATTTCCACACTCTGCCCTACCTGCTGTGGAGCGGTGGGATGAAGAAACTGGCTCATCTGCTCAGGTGAGGACATGCGTGCAATAAGTGATCATGTGTGCTGCAGTTTCTCTTTACACAGCTGCACTTGTTTTATTTGTAACATTTACTAGCTTTCTGTCTTCTCATCTGTTCGTGTTTTTCTCTTCTTTCTTTTTACTGTGTATATCTTCTCTCCTTCTCTCAGGGTGTTGATACTGGGTCTGATAGAGCTGGCGTGGAACACCTATCCCTCCACCATCTACAGCTCGTTGTCTCTGCACACCTGCCATCTCATCATCCTGCTATGTCTGTGGTTCAACCCAATCCCTTCTCCACCAGATACAGGCTCAGAGTCCCAGAAGGCCAAACGCCAGTGAGGGCTGCATCACTGACAGCCATGTTTCAGTGTTCTTGCTCTATACACACCTCTCTTCCGGATGAAGGAGGGAGAATGTTAGCACTGCTGTTAAATTAGACTGTGAATTCTAAGGGAGGAGATGGGTTAAGATGTTAGTGTGCAGGAAAAGCAGGAGGAAATAACTCAGATTTTCAAGATTCTTAAAGAACTTTTTAGAGATGGAAAATGTGAATGCCACATGGATCAGCACGTAAGGTGACTTTCTACATGTAGCTATTTACATGTGACTTAAAAAGACACATGGTGTTGCTTAGTGATTTTGGGACATTGGAATGAAGGTCTCTCCTAAAAGCAGTGGTTTTCAGTTTTATTCTAGAGATCCTGAAAAGTTTGATTTTCAGCCAAATTGATCAAATATGATTCAGCTAATCAGTTGTCGAGATTTCATCTGGCATAAAATTGTGACATTGTTTGGTATGATATTTTTTTGGACACTGTAATCTTTGCATTCCCGCATGTTCACATAGTTTTGCATTACGTGTGACAATACCATAGTTAATTTAAATAGTTAAGTACAAACACTTTACTGACTTCAAAAAGTCACCTATTTAGTGAATGCAGAACATACATAATATCTTTAGAAGATGTTTGTTAGCTGGATCAGGTTTGTTTGATTTGTGTCAGAACTGTTAAACTGGGCAGGAAGGTGATCTCAGGGAGTTTGGTAGGTTTGATGCACAACTTGTTTACCTATATGTTTGGTGTTTCTTACTGATAAGGAAGTGGGCTTAAAAACATGATAGAATGTTTAATGAATGGGTGGAAAGTGGAGAAGACCTTTTGGACAGTTTGGCTGAGCAATAACTCCTCCACAGACCAACATGCAGTTTACAGTTGAAATCTAGTCAGAAAAAGTTAGACACAAAACAACTTGACATGACCTTTTTCTTCAAGACAGAATGAGAGGGCCATGTTCCAGACTGAAAAGAAACAGGCTGACCTTTTGCAACAGGAACACAGACGTTAAGTTCTGTGTACTTTGTGGAATAGTATGTCTTTTGATTTTTTTTACTTAAAGTGTCTCCTCATACTTTAATCATACTTGCAAATTTCTTATTTTCAAGATTAAGTTATACATTGAATTTCCAGTTTATTAGTCTTTATTAGTCTCATTGGCCATTTTATGAGTTCTCTCTATCACAGGCACTTTCCATGTCTACATATAGACATGTGACTTCATCTAACTGAAAATGATCACTACCCAAGTATCTGGTCAGTGGTGATTTTATATTTTTCCATTGGCTGACAGAGTAGAAAGGGGCTTATAAACTGTGTCCCTTAAAGGTACACAGGCACCTATGTAGTCAGTGTACCTGATGTCATTCTTAATGAATGTACATACAAGTTAAGAGTTTGGCAGTATGCTGTACACTGTAGATTTATATGGAATGTTTTTCAACTAAAAGCTTTAAAAAAAAAAAAATCAGATTGTACATTAATCTGATTTAAATGGTTGCTTTTTGTCTTGTCGACAGGTACTTATCTTTGCTCTTAACATTTGCTCCAAGTGTGACAATAAGCTTTGGCCAAATAATTTATTCAGGAATACATTACAGGGCACAAAACGGCATAAAACTATTTCCATTGTTTGTTTGTTTTTTGTGTTTTTTTGGCGACTGTCTTTTTTTGTCTGTAAAACAGATGTAGCCTAGTATCTGTTTTTATTTCTTTAGATTTTTTTTTTAAGGTATGTGAGTGTTTGGAGTTATTTTTGCATGACTTGTTACAGCTTTTGTGTGATCTCTTAAATACAATACTGAAAGGCAAGCTGCACACATAATCTGGTGTGTCTGTTAAACATGTCAGGGCTATAAACCATCAGACACAGTATTGTGAACTGGAAGCAACACAATGGCCATCTTGTTTTTAAAAATAAAGTTTATTGCAAGATTTTCTAATGGATTTACTGATTCTGTTGCATATCCCATTAAAGCTTCATCATCAAGTCTAAAGCATGTCAGCCCAACTCAGCATTGGTACTGTCACATGTAATTAAGCACTTTAAAATGTTTTTGGAAACAACAAATGGACACTGAACAAACGAGTCAGCTAAAACCTACACACATACAGCTGAGTAATGTTTTGGATTTTTTTCAGCAAGTTTCCTGCAGTAAGAAAAATACAACTGAAGTTTAAATCCCTGCATTAATTTTTGGTTGAAGCAATTTCTGAAGGCACAGATTATGTTCAACTGTTCTATAGTCCATGATTTTGGGAAAAGTTAGCTGAATCTTGCTAAATGCTGCCTCTCTCAGGAAAGTAGTTCTAGCTCTCAGACTAAATAACATTATTTGCTATAACAGTAATATAATTTATCACTTAAATTCATTGTGGTATCATACAAAATGGTATCATTGTTTCATCAAAGATTGTAGAATGAACTGGTAAGCAATGATGGACTATAAATAAAGATTCAGATTGTGTTTACAGTCTTTATCCTAGTACGGTGGCCACATGGAGTGGGAGATTTGCTTTGAGTTCTTCAAGCCATGTAGAAGTGGGGCTTGTCACATATCTGCACTATACCAAAGGATTTAAGAAACCATGTGATGATTTTATTACATGTTCAGGCTATGGCGAGCTTGTATGTTACTTTGTAGCAGACCATATCGAATCGGACATTTTACCACATACATGAATCGAGCAGTGCATACTGAGGTGGTGATCCACATCCTAGAGCATGCTGAATTGGATTGAATTGGTTCTGTCACATGTAATTGGGGTTGTAACAGAGCATGTTAAACTGTAGATTTTCATCCCAGTGACGCAGCAGCAGGAACAGCTGTCTTGCAGCTGCCCTCAGTCCTGGCAGTTCTACACCCTCTGGAAGTGACTGACGTTTGAGCCAGAAGTCTGCCTTGGCTGCCACAAGCTCCCACTCCACAAAAAAGCCTGCACAGTGGTGCTCAAGCCATGCTAAAGCCACAGATGTTGCCCAGCTGGAGCTCTCCACATCCAGCTGTGCCAGCTCTTCCCCCTGTAGTTCTGCCTCCTCACACATGTCTGTTTCAGAGCCACGCCCACTGTCAGCCTGTGGGACTCTCCCCACAATCTGGGCTACAGAGCCTTCCTCTGAACTGAAGGGTTCCGGAAACACAGCGAGGGGATCGTTGGAATATGGACGGCCTGAGCTAGTGTGAGGTGGGCGTGTGGTACTCTGCTCATATGGCCTGTACGAGGAAATGGGGTGAGTGTAGGGGGAAGAGATGCAGTGAAAAGGGGGGCTCAAGCTGCTGCGGTGGGTCAGGTATGGAGATGCTCGCTTTAGACGGTCCAAGGGGATGTGAATGCACTCAGAGAATGACTCGGACAGCAGGAAGGCACCTGAAGCAAGCTGCAAACGCAACTAAAAACAGGTGTCATAAAGAGTGGAATTTGTACTATGGGTATAGCAACCAACAGAAATAACTCTAAATAGAATTTCTTAGTAGAAATGCATGTGCCCTTTAACCAAATTTAACTGAAGACACTTTTGGCAGTTTGTATGGGCAGGTTCCTTCTAATTGCTAACTTTGCTGGTTAGTCTTAAAGGCAAATCCTGAAATACATGGATGGATTAATGAAACTTTTAAATAAAGTAAATTAATGATTTTCACCTTCTACTTGCTTCTATTGAGCTGCCATTTTTCAATGATTTCACAGATTACTTTGTAGAACTTACTTCATATTACAAAGTGTGATCAATCATGGCTTGTAAACAGTACCGCAGTGAATTGCACCCCTAAACCAATACAACTGCCACTAATGATATTCAAGCCTGGACAAAACTACTTAGAAAAACTTACTACTCACTACTACTACTACTCAAAAACTTACTACTAAACTTACTACTCATTGCACACCAGGATCATACAGGGGTTAGACAATGAAACTGAAACACCTGTCATTTTAGTGTGAGAGGTTTCATGACTAAATTAGACCAGCCTGGAGGCCAAATCTTCATTAATTGCACATTGCACCAGTAAGAGCAGAGTGTGAAGGTTCAATTAGCAATTTTGCTCAAAATATTGCAATGCACACAACATTATGGGTGACATACCAGAGTAAAAAAAAATTGTTGGTGCACGTCTTGCTGGTGCATTTGTGACTAAGACAGCAAGTCTTTGTGATGTATCAAGAGCCACGGTTTCAGTGTTTCAGTTTCATTGTCTAACCCCTGTAACTATGATTGGATAGGCAAACAAGCATATAAATTGGATATGTACGATTCTCACCAGGGGGAGGTAGTCAGGAGACTGACAGTCTGTCTGCGTTTCAGTTTCAGCAGATAGGCACTGAGGTTTAAGAGGAGTTTGCCTTCCTGAGCTGTGGCTAGGCCTCAGTCTGCCAAGATTAAATCTGCTAACACACACGCACTTTGGGTCAGACAGGATTTTAGACTTTCACATTCCACAACCGACATTTAATATTTTTTCACCAGATACTATTAATGAATAAATTACCATCTACAAATATTGGTGAAGTATACTTCTTACAGATACGTAATACCTGCAAAACCACTTCTAGCAAGTGGGAGAAAGGTTTCAAACAGTATGCTTCGTCATACAACATACCTGCGCAAGTATAAATGTAAGAAAATACATATTTTATGTACAACTCATATCTACCTTATATAAATATAGAATTAATGGTTACAGAAACACGAAGGACTGCTGCTGTCTCTGTACTGATGAATGTCAACAATGCTGTTGGAAATTGTCTTATTTGTTTCATCCCACTTTTTACAACCTGGTGTAAATTTTAATTACTTGTCTTAACATAACATAAACAGGCTTCTTCAACCAAACACTAACTACATTAAAATTAAATTGTTTTTCTCTGATATAAATTCTTAGACAGAAGTCTTAAATTCTCTGATAATATATAGCAAATCCTTAAAATTGTTAACAGGCATGGCAGAAATCACATTTTACATAGAAACTAATTATCACCATTAAATAATGCAGTTGCTTTGAATGGGTAGGGAGCCTTGAGCATTCAGGTCCATTGATATAATAAAAAATGTGGTATTTGCCATTTTTTTTTATTGTTTTAATTACAAGCAAAGACTGATGAGAGCCCCCAGTGTTCTCCAGAACACTAAAGTTTAGGGAATAATCTACCATCAGCTGAGGATTAACAGTAGGTCTGCCTCAATTAGATAAAATGCTCAAGATGGATTATACTGTTTCACGAGCACAGCCATTTAGAGCTCTAAACATCTTAAGTAGTCAGTGAGGAATGTAAAGGCCAATTTTCTAATCTTTGTGTTATGGAAATATGCACTTATTTCTTAGCATCTTATAGGATTAGAATATACTTTAGCATAGGTCTCAACAAACATTTCTGACCTGGAACTGAAGAAACTCTCCATGGACCTGCTTTCCACTGAACGTTGACAACGGGGTGAGGCAGCATATGGACTGCCAGGACCCACACCTGACACAGACAGACACAATGGCTTACACTATACCTTTTTATATAGTTGGCTTGAATTTTTTTGGCATTTCACAACTGTTTTTCACAGGACTAAACCCAACCTGCCAATTTCAGTAACTCCTTATGAGGGTTTTACCTCTTCCTCCAATGTCCTTTGCACTCTTCTTTCCAATTCTGTTACTTTTTCTTTACCTGTTTTTCTCCATCTCACATTCACTCACTCATTTGTTCTGTATTTTTCTTTTTCTACTCACTGCTTCCCAGAGATACCAGACTGTGTGGGGTGCTTTCAGCTGGGGTGTTTTCTCTGTCTGGAAAAATATATATAATTTTGGAGAGTTTAATCTCTTGAACGTGAGCGCTGGAACAGAAATATAACATTACAGGTGTGTAAGGACACAGCAATGGAAAACAACATGAAGCATTGCAAATGTTTTGTAGACATGTGTACGTTATTACCTGTAGAGGGGTGTATGACATTTATCTCCTCACTGTCTCTTCTTGATGGTCTGTGGTCCACAGAGTATGCCCTCTGTATCCTGGAACCAGTTGTGTGTCTACTCCCAAAACGCACACCTTACACAACACAAACCAGTGTTGGAATACATACCACTAACAAAACATACACATATACAGTTGTGGTCAGAAGTTTACATACACTCATCATGAACATGAATGTCATGGCAATACTAGGCTTTCAATCATTTCTTTGAACTGTTCTTTTTTGGGGTAGAATGAGTGTATAACATATATCTTTAACTCAAAAATAATAAGTTACATTTTTTAGGGGGTTTTCTGAAATCAACACAGGGTCAAAATTATACATGCACACACCTAGATTATTAATTCAGTCATGCTGAAAGTTCCAAAATGACTTTCAACTTGCCAAGGCCAGTGCATCTTAACTTCCTGTTAGTGATCACGATTACAGCGGCTATAGCGGTTCTGTGCCCACATAAAAATGGTTTATTTGTCAACACTCATTGGTCACCACACAGTACCATGGGAAAGTCCAAAGAGCTCAGAGCAGAACTGATAAAGATGATCATAGACTTATACAAGTCAGGAATGTTTCTTGGAGCCATTTGTAAACAAATGCAGATTCCATGATCATTGATTTAAACAACTGTGTGTAAGTACAAGTTAATGGGAAGTATAGCAGCTTTACCAAGGAATAGAAGAAGACCCAACCTGGTACTCTCAGCTAAGAGGAAATTGATATGAATGGTTAGGAGCAACAATAGAACCATGAAGGCACATGCCTACCATAAACTAGAAGATGCTGCAACACAAGTGTCACTGCCTACAGCCAAGCAAGTTTTATATCACCATGGACTGAGAGGCTGCTGTCCGAGAAAGAATCCCCTGCTCCAAAATTTACACCTTCAAGCTCGACTAATTTGCAATTGACCATATGGAAAATGAACTACTCAAATGAGAGAAAGATGAGACAAATGACCAGAGGTGGTTGGAGAAGTAAAGGTGAGGTATTCAAGTACACTGTACCAACTGTTAAGCGTGGTGGTGGTAGCACCATGGCTTCTGCTTTCAGTGGAACTGGTAGCTTCAACAAAGTGTATAGAATAATAAAGAAGGAAGACTACTCCAGAATTCTTAAGCATAACCTCACTCCATCAGCTAGATGGTTGAAACATAGACACAAGTGGGTGTTACAACAGGATAATGTTCCCAAACACATATCAAAGCTGGCTGTGGTTGTGGATTAATTTTGACCGTGTTAATTTCAGAAAACATAATCAATATCAATATCAATAATAATCAATACAAAATCTTGTATTTTCTATTAAAAAATAAAAAAATGAAACACTCAGAACAATTCAAAGAACTCCAACCAATATTGCCATGACATTCATGTTCATCATGAGTGTATGTAAACTTTCAACCACAACCGTATTTAGTCATATGGTGTTATGATAAATCATCACCACAAATATAACACAGACAGCATGATAATATGTTAGAATGACCACACACTGCAAAGACATTTAATCATTCAATTCAAACTAGAAACTCTGGAGTTGTGAACTGGCAATGCTTCCTACTCCACATGCTTCCTACTAACACCCAGGCACAATTGTCTTTGGACTGTTAGAGGAAACCAGAGCTCTCAGAGGAAACCCATGCAGACACAGGAAGAACATACAAACTCCAACCAGAGAGGATCTATGGGATTTAAACTCAGGTGCTTCATGCTGTGAGGTGACAGCACTAACCACTGTGCCACCATGCACAAAAGTATTCATTCCACACATATATGAACTTAAATGACATCACATTCTTAATCCATAGGGTTTAATATGATGTCCCATAATATGATAAAGCCCACCCTTTCCAGCTGTAACAGCCTCAACTCTTCTGGGAAGGCTTTTCACAAGGCTTAGAAGTGTGTTTTTGACCATTCTTCCAGAAATGCATTTGTGAGGTCAGACACTGATGTTGGACGAGAAGGCCTGGCTCACAGTCTCCACTCTAATTCATCCCGAAGGTATTCTGTCAGGTCGAGGTCCGGACGCTGTGCAGGCCAGTCAAGTTCTTCTACACTAAACTCAATCATCCATGTCTTTATGGACCTTGCTTTGTGCACTGGTGCGCAGTCATGTTGGAACAGGAAGGGGCCATCCCCAAACTGTTCCCACAAAGTTGGGAGCATGAAATTGTCTAAAATCTCTTGGTATGCTGAAGCATTAAGAGTTCATTTCACTGGAACAAAGGGGCCGAGCCCAACTCCTGAAAAACAACCCCACACCATAACCCCCCTCCACCAAACTTTACACTTGGCACAATGCAGTCAGGCAGTCAGACAAGTACTGTTCTCCTGGCAACCACCAAAGACTTGTCCATCAGACTGCCAGATGGAGAAGTGTGATTTGTCACTCCAGAGAACACATCTAAACTGCATTGCGCTTGGTGATGTAAGGTTTGGATGCAGCTGCTCAGCCATGGAAACCCATTCCATGAAGCTCTCTACGCACTGTTCTTGATCTAATCTGAAGGCCACATGAAGTTCGGAGGTCTGTAGTGAATGACTCTTCCAGAAAGTTGATGGTATCTGTGCACTATGCACCTCAGCATTCGCTGACCCCGCTCTGTCATTTTACATGGCCTACCACTTTGTAGCTGAGTTGCTGTCATTCCCAATCACTTCCAATTTGTTATAATACCACTGACAATTGACTGTGAAATATTTAGTAGCGAGGGAATTTCACAACTGGACTTGTTGCACAGGTGGTGTCCTATCACAGTACCATGCTGGAATTCAGTGAGAACCTGAGAGCGACCCATTCTTTCACAAATGTTTGTAGAAGCAGTCTGCATGCCTAGGTGCTTGATTTTATACACCTGTGGCCATGGAAGTGATTGGAACATCTGAATTCAATGATTTGGATGGGTGAGTGAATGCTTTTTGCAATATAGTGTATCTTTTCTGCAAGTCGTGGGGATAGCCTATAAATGTGCTTTAAATTGGAACCTCAAAATGTTTTCCAATCAGAATGTGCTCCAAACGAGAACTTTGGTGTGAACATATGGCTGTTGTTAATTTAATATTTTGATTAATATGATAATATGTGTCAGCTTGCTGTATCTGCAAAATTAGCTTGTGCTGTGCAAGTGTGTCTACCCATGCGTTGTATGTCTATGGACTCTGAAAACATTTTCCTTGGGCTGGCATCAGTAGTACTGAAGGTTGTGTACATGGAGATGATTCCACAGCTCTTGCTGGTCTGGATGGCTTTCATTCTGTATTGCTTTGCTGAACCTGCATTACAGAGATGGACTTTAACAAAAAGTTATTCAAGAAATTTAAAGAATTGATTAGAAATGTATTTTCTTGTAGTAGTCCAGGTAATAGATTGTCCATTTATTACATTGTTGTAATCATAAACATTTCATGACTAATCAGAAATAATACCCGTCACACCAATCACCAGTGACATCTTTAAAATAGTAAAAAAATATTATTCCTAAAATTAAGTGATTGTCAAAAGTGTCACTGCAGCTGCACTGCCAACTTTCCAGAGTGAAGACAGAGAAATCTCAGAGAGTCTTTTGCTCTCCCTTTCTCTGAATTTTACCCACTTTTGCTGGAGTATGTCAGTTGTGGTCATGGCTAGTAATTCTGCCTAGATAAGGATTTCTTCACTCTACCTTCGGTTACATTAAATGAAAGCTCATATTTCACAAATCATTTTTATAACATCTGAATCCATGCTGACTTGCTTGATCTGCATATTTTTATTTATTGTGATTAATGTATAGTTTATATAGATTAATGTATAGTTTAGATTAATAGTCTATCACTAGGACAATCTTTTATGTGAATTCAAGCTTACTTAAATGTTAATGTCATGTCCAAGGCCGCCAGAGGGCACCCAAGATGCCCTGTGGGAGAACTACAAACACAGACTAAGACAAAAGACAAAGACAAAGACAGCTCCCACAGGACATTCTATTCGAGCGCACCTGCTGGCAGCCATTTTGATTAGCTTGTTTAGCCATGCTGAGGAGTATAAAAGAGACCCATTCAGCAGTCCTCAGTGCAAATCAACGTTCGTCTTACTGCCTCCATGTCAGTCGTTACGACAAATCTCATCGCTCTGTTTTTAAGCTAAATATTTTTCCACTTGTCTGCACATTGTATATAGTCACGTTATTCACTCCTGCTTGCACTCTTTTCTTTTAGCACTATTTCTTTGTGTGCTTTTTGTTTCACCCCATATATTAATTTTATTTATCTATACAATTAAATAATAATTTGAGTCTGAACATCTATCACATTATTGTTGCATTATCAAAGACTAAAATAATTATTGCAGTATTGCCCAGCTCTCTCATATCTGCTTAGACTCTCTCATTTCTTTTTCCAGTTTTCCCTGCTTTTCTCTCACCATGCTCGATATCTGTCTCCTTCTCTGCCATGTTCTCAAAATCTCGGATGACGGAGCGGGCAGCAAGATGGTGGACAATCTCATCCCAGCTCTCTCGTGGAGCTTCTTCAGAACTCCAGAGGACGCAAAGGTCTATACTGACCTCCCAGGACATAGGCTTTGATCCCAGCAGGCCATGGATCACTGAGCGGCATGGCACCTGCACAACCTGACATTAAATTAATTATTGTGGCTGTATGTGTCATGTTATTGCTTTAAGATTCTGTATTTGCTTTCAATAAGAGCCTACAGGAGCAGCTGCAAACAGGGATTCAGGATCGGTGAAACCATCCCAGTCCAACGGTGAAGCTGGGAAGAGAAGACCATCTGGAGGGTAAAAAGAAATAGGATGAGCAAGAGAGAAATTGTAGGGAAGAAGTGTTTTATGTTTATTCTGTTTAAAACAATTTATTCAGTGTGTTTAATCACTTTGTTTATTTAATTGGTAACACGTAAACTTCTAACACAAGTTACGTTCTTAGGACCTTAGTTCTTGCAGTTCTTAGGATGTAAATCAACACACATTATGATTCACTTAGTTTTGTCTGCTATGTCTTCTGTTTTACAACCTTATTATACTATACTATATTACATTATACTAGAATATATTTGTAGTTTATATTTGTTTGTGTGTGCATGTGTGTTTTGTCTCACTGGAGTCTGTGAGAGACAGAGCTCCTTGTGGAATGTTTTGTGTCTCTGTATCACTCTCCTCCAGTCTGCCCCCTACTGCCTGCTCGAATGAGACTTTCTCCAGGGCCCTTCGCAGTCGGTGCATGTCCAACTCACTCTGTGGTGAGGAAAAACTGCGGCCTGCCAGTGCAGCACGGGCTAAAGCCTTCTGCCTGAGCACACACCCCTCACTATCTAACAGCTGGCCAGCCTAGACACACACACACACACACACACACATTTCCCTGTGTGTTATTGGACTACATAATGCAATTGGATCATGAATTAATGCCATTCACACATACTTGGAACAATTAGAAACTTCAAATAAAATTTTATATAACCAGTTAAATGATGTTACAATGAGCTTCTTAATATTTAATATACACTATATATAACATGTTCTCTTAAATCTGACCAACCACATATTCCTTTTTTTAATAAATTTTTCTGAGGACATTCCATTGACATAATTATTTAAAGAAATTAATGCTATGCTACACAATGCCCAACCCTAACCTTAACCTTGGTAATCAACAGAAAATCTTTTGCAGCAGTTTTAACCCTTCTAGGAAGGCTTTCCACAAGGTTTAGGAGTGTGTTTATGGAAATCTTTGACCATTCTTCCAGAAGTGCATTTGTGAGGTCAGATACTGATGTTGGAGGAGAAGGCCTGGCTCACAGTCTCCACTCTAATTCATCCCAAAGGTGTTCTATCGGGTTGAGGTCAGGACTTTGTGCAGGCTGGTTAAGTTCTTCCATACCAAACTCACTTACCCATGTTTTTATGGGCCTTGCTTTGTGCACTGGATTTCAGTCATGTTGGAACAGGAAGGGGCCATCCCCAAACTGTTCCCACAAATTTGGGAGCATGAAATTGCCCAAAATTTCTTGGCATGCTGAAGCATTAAGAGTTTCTTTCACTGTAACTAAGGGGCTGAGCCCAACTCCTGAAAAACAACCCCACACCATAATCCCCCCTCCACCAAACTTTACACTGGGCACAACGCAGTCAGACAAGTGCCGTTCTCCTGGCAACCGCCAAACCCAGACTCATCCATCAGACTGCCAGACAGCGAAGCACGATTCATCACTCCAAAGAACACGTCTTGTATCCACTGACCCTGCTCTGTCATTTTATGTGGCCTACAACTTCGTGGCTGAGTTGCTGTTGTTCCCAGTCCCTTCCACTTTGTTATAATACCACTGACAGTTGACTGTGGAACATAAACAAACATCTGATATATTTATATACCAGAAATAAACATCTGCACCACCACCCCCAGCAGCACACATACCTAAACCCTATTTGTAAAGCACCTTAAGTGCAAAATAACATAATAATAATAATAATAATCTTCTTGGCCGCTTATTCCTTTTCAGGCTCACGGGGGAGCCGGTGCCTAGCCGGCCACATAGGGCGCAAGGCAGGAACAACCCTAGACAGGGCGCCAATCCATCG
>JAOVVG010000023.1:8792167-8805346 GCA_028566375.1 Leptodoras nelsoni
AACTGAACATAATTATTTGAAGGTTGACTTTTTTTTGTATTAAAAACACTTTTCTTTTATTGGTCGGATGAAATATGCTAATTTTTTTAGATGAGATTTTGTTTTTTCTTTACTTTTTTGCCAAAATCATCAATATTAAAACAATTAAAGGCTTGAACTACTTCAGGCGTGTGTAATGAATCTAAAATATATGAATCTAAAATATATTCATATGAATATGAATCTACTCTTGTAGGTATACTATCAAAACAGGTTAGAAGCCACTGTCATGACATTAATATGCAGCTTTATAGCAGTGCTGTAGAAAAACACGAACAAAAGTTAAATAGAACAGAAGGTTATATATTTCACCACAGTTCTAGACCTAATTGGAAGAGTAGTAAGTAATCTTGGTCACTTGGGCTGATGAGAATCAACTTCACATAGTGGGGTCCTTTTATCAGCCACCCATGCAAGATTATGCTCATGAGGAAATTTGTCCTCAAGGAAACAAGTACATGAGCATTTCTACAAGTTAGAAAGGACACAGCCCTCGTGGTCCTCCACTAAGTCAAAAGAAAGTCAGTAAGATATGTAACCATCTGTTTTTCTTTTAAATATTTGCATAGAGAATGTTCATGCTTATAACAACATGATTTGGAGCAGCTGATCTATGGAAACACGGTGTTGGCTGGTTTTATCATCCAACTAATTTTTTCAATCTGA
The DNA here is from genome assembly GCA_028566375.1 of Leptodoras nelsoni. Classification (NCBI taxonomy): domain Eukaryota; kingdom Metazoa; phylum Chordata; class Actinopteri; order Siluriformes; family Doradidae; genus Leptodoras; species Leptodoras nelsoni. The sequence continues at coordinate 8,792,873 of JAOVVG010000023.1, forward strand.
CACTTATGTCTGCATTTGTGCAAACAACTCCAGATCTCAAATAATGCAGACCTGTGTATGTGTGTGTGTGTGTATATGTGTGTGTCACCATTGGAACACTGTATGTCCTGGCTCATCCCACCACAGCAGGCCCACTCCTTTCCATAAATGCCTGGTACTGGGTAGCAGTCAGGGCAGCAGTCCTCAAGCTTCCTTCGAGTCTGGACCTCTACACTCAGTAGCCTACTAGAAATGGCTGCCTCAAATCCCACCACCACCTCCCGCTCAGCCAGTGGGTACACAAACACTCCTGTACAACAAGTGAAAAACAGATCACAGTGCAGAAAAGTTAGATGGAGTGATATACAGCAGATGTGTTAGACAAATGGACCTACATGCCCTGTTGTAATTCACCTAACTCAGCTCATGAAGGGCTTGGTCATTAGCTGCAGAGTTGCTTAAGGTGTATTAGAGCCAAGGACTTGAACTGAGAACTGCTGCAGTGGTAGTGTGTTGGTAGAAAGAAACACAATACAGCTTTTCTTTTCTCTGACAGTTTAAAGCTGATTCATGTCTTTACAGAATTTGTGTTGAAGAACATACTTCATATTGTTCTTAACATATACATCAAGCACATACAGTCAGGCCCATGAATATTTGACCAATGACAAACTTATTTTTAATTTAGCTTTTTTTCCACTGTATATTGCAGTTGAATTATATTGATTGTAATTTTGATAGTAATGTTGATTATAATATTGATAATAATTACATATTGATCAACAAATGACTGTGAGCTCAAAGCACAGATTTTCATCTTTAATTTGAAAGTACATACATCTAAATCGGTGTGCATGGTATAGGAATTACAGCATTATTTATATGCAGTTCCCCTTTTTAAGTAGGGAATGCAATTACTATAAGTTTTAAGTAAAAGTAATTTGGCTGCTCAGCTCTTCCATGGCCAGTTGTGTGTTCTTCCCTCATTATTTTATGCAAATCTAAGCAGATACAAGGTCTCAAGTTGATTTCAAATTTGCCATTTGCATTTTGATTCTGTTGCTGTTAACTCACAATTAAGTCCAGCGAGACATGACTCCCAGTGAAGCAAGCCATCAGTAGGCTGAAAAATCTGAACAAACCCATTGATAGGATAGGAAATAGGAACCGTTTATGGCCAAATCAAGTGTTTGGTATATTCCTAAAAAGAAAAAAGTCCTCTCTTTTTCACGTGCCTAACAGGTTTGCCCTTCTCAGTGTAGTACCTGCTGAGAAACCTGAAAGAGCTCTGTTATAGGAGTTATAGGAAACTCAATCTTGTGGCACCTGAAATTTGCCTGGTTTTAGAGGCACCAGCAGCTTTAGTTACTTGTATGAGGTCTGTCCAGAAAGTAATGAGAATTCAATTTCACCTTCAAAATATGATTCTTGTGAATGCAGACTACGCTCCAAACACCTCTGCTATTGTTGGTAGCAGTGCTTGAAATCGAGTGTGAGGGTGTTCTGAGTCTCGTTCACAGCCTGAGAACATGTGAGTTCTCCAAGCATACTAATGTAAAGTTTAGTGGTCCACAAGGTTCTGTTTTAGGCCCATAATAAATAATATTTAATAAAATAATAGGTAATAAATAATCCCTAATATAACTGAGTGCTATAGTAAGGAAAAATGCCAATTTTAAAAAGTAAACTGATTATAAATTTTGCAAAAAGTCCGCACTGTTGATATAAACTGCTTTCTGATGGAGATTTGACTGATTAAGTACAATACTGTTCATGGCAGTTAGTCCTAGCCATTGTCATAGGAAGGCTGCTTATCAACTGCAAAGCAAAATTCATGGTTTTATCTTTAAACTGTCCCTCATGGTGATCTTCAGCTGTCCATTTGTGGCCATCCTCAGCAGGAGTGTCTTGTATCCTGTATCTGGTGTCGTTTGATGTCTCAGATGTTGCATATGTAGCTCAACCATAAGAGGGGTGGGAAGGAAGGGATTAGGGAAGGGAGGGAAAGAGAGAGGTGGGGGCCAAAAAAATACAGATGATTAGGTATGCTCTTCCACCAATCTTTAGAAAAATGTACATTTTGTGTAGAGTGAAAGCAGGGACTCCGGCAAGACTAGCTAAGACAGCATAACTAAAAGGGAGAGCCAGAAGGTAATGCAGACATGAGGGAGCCCTGGGACAGAAAACGGCCACAAACCTGGTGAACCCACTGTGCGAGAGTGGGGGGACAAGGGCATCCAAACATCCCAGTTTACCAGAACATTCTATGTGTATGAACCCTCCAGATCTGTGCTTTACCTAAGAGAAAAGCTAGTGACAGTTTTCAGCCTAGACTTAAACACTGAGACTGTGTCTGAATGCTGAACACTAATTGGAAGGCTGCTGTAGTCTTCAATATTCGAGGTACCAACAGAGAGCCTGCATCTCCGAAGTAGGCATGGAGGATCATAACAGACTACAAGGTATTGTGGTGGGTGACCATTTAGTGCCTTATAGGTTAATAGTGGTATTTTATAATCAATGCGAAATTTGACTGGAAGCCAATGCAGTGTGTATAAGATGGGGTGATGTGATTGTATCTTCTGGTTCTAGTAAGGACTCTGGCTCCTGCATTCTAAACTAAATAGAGCTTGTTTATACACATACTGGAACATCCAGACAGCAAGGCATTAAAGTAATCCAGTCTAGAGCTAACAAAAGCATGAACCAATATTTCTGCATCATGCTGTGACATATTTCTTAATTTAGGTATATTTCATAGATGAAAGAAGGCTATTCTAGTGATATTATCTACATGAGCTTTAAATGAAAGACTGGAGTCAACAATCACATCAAGATCTTTTACAGCTGAACATGTTGTAACTGAAAGGCCATCCAGAGTTACTCTGTAATCAGAAAGCTTACTTCTAGCCTGTGGTCCTAGTACAAGTACTTCTGACTTATCAGAATTAGTATAAGATGTCCTTTACACATTCCTCAACTTTATTAAGGTTGTGTCTCTCATCTGGCTTTGCAGATACATACAGCTGTGTGTTATCAGCATAATAGTGGAAGCTGATACCATGTTAACGATTGACTGTACCCAGAGGTAGCATATATAAAGAAAAGATCAATGGGCTTAAAATAGAACCTTTTGGTACGCCAAACCTGACCTTAGTATATTTAGAGACCTCACCATTAATATCTACAAACTAATAACGTTCAGTCAAATATAACCTGACATTTTCTAATCTATGAAGCAGAATAGTATGATAGATGGTGTCAAAAGCTGCACTAATGTCAAGTAACAACCAAAGACACACAACCCTGATCAGAGGCCAGTAGTAAGTCAGTTATCACTATAACCAGCAGTGTCTATGTGCTATGATGAAGCCTAAATCTTGACTGATAGATTTCATCAATGTCATAACTGCTGTGCTACAACCTTTTCTAGGTTTTGGAGATAAATGGGATGTTTGATATTGGCCTATAGTTAGACAACTCATGGGGTCAAGGGCAGGTTTTTAAATCAGGGGCTTGATATTTGCTTGTTTAATGTATTGGTATATAGCCAATGCTAAGTGCAGAATTAATTATTTTAGAAGAGGTTCAATTGTTTCTGGTACTATCTGTTTGAAACTTGCAGGTAAAGGACCTAGTACACAGGTTGACGATTTTGCTGTTGCATGTCTCCACCTCTATTCGCCACTGGGAGGCGACCCATCAGCATCTAGAAGCCAGTCCCACACCAGCGACTCTGTCACTGATAAACCAGCAGAAGTTTGCCATTATCATTAGCCTGCTCAGCAGGAAGGCACTCCAGTGGGTGACCACTCTCTGGCACCATGCAGTTTAGCAAGCTCGTTCCTATGCTTGTTTCATTGAACAGTTTGGCCAGTGTGCCGGAGAGCGTCTCATTTCTCTGTTGCAGGGCAGCAGGAAGGTGGCAGACTTTGCCCTCAAGTTTTGTACCCTGGCAGCAGAGAGTGCCTGGAATGAGCTGGCTCTCAAGGTCGCATTTTGGAGGGGGCTCAACACCGAGGTCCAATGGGAGCAGGCGTGCAGGGATGTCGACATGTCCCTGGACATGCTCATCACCACTGCTATAACTTTGGACAACCAGCTACGCAGACCTTTCATCATCTGAAGAAGCCTTCACGACAGTGCCCATCCTAAGGCAACCAGACCCTAACCTGCCGTTTATGGTGGAGGTGGATGCATCCAGTCAGGGAGTGGGTGCAGTCCTCTCCCAGAGGCAAGGCCAACCGGCCAAGCTCCACCTGGAGGCCTATTTCTCCTAGAAGCTCTCCCCAGCCGAGCAGAGTTACAACGTCGGGGACTGGGAGGTGCTCGCCATCAAATTAGCTCTAGAGGAATGGAGGCACTGGTTGGACAGGGCCAAGCATCCAGTCACAGTCTATATGGATCACAAAAAGCTAGAGTACCTCAGAGTGGCCAAGCGCCTTAACTCCCGTCAGGCCAGGTGGGCGATCTTCTTTTCCCGATTCAATTTTGTGCTCTCTTACAGGCCAGGCTCCAAGAACGAGAAGGCAGATGCCCTCTCAAGGATCCACAAACTCAACCACGACATTGCAGAACCTGAGCACATAATACCAGAATCCAAGTTATATCTGAGCCCATAATACCAGAATCCAAATGGATAAGAGGATAAAGAGGCTCCAGCCCACCAGGGGAAACTTCCAATGTCCCCCAGGAAAACTCTTTGTGCCTTCCTCTCTGTGCAGCTCCCTTATCAGTTGGGCCCATGTCACGCCAGGCTCAGGACATCCCGGGGTCTGACAAACCACTGAACTACTCTGCGTCAAGTATTGGTGGCCTAACATGTCAAAGGAGATCCAGGGCACAGCCATCACCAAGCCCTAAGCCCAATCACTAAGCTAATTTCCAGTTCGGAAAAAGATTAATCTTTCAGGATCCAGATTCCACGCCACAGCCGTATCCTCCCCACCTTCCACATGACCGCCCTTAAGTCAGTCTAGCCAGGCCCCCTGAACCAAGAGAAGGTCACAGCCTGAGGCTGAACCAGAGAACCTGGGGGGGGCACATTCACAGTGAGAGAGGTCCTCGACTCTAGGAGATGGGTAGGACTCCAGTTCCTGGTGTCTTGGGAAGGATATGGGACTGTGTTTTGGTTATCATTTGCTCCCTGCTTCCCGCCTTAGTGACCATGCTCTGAGCCTTTTGTTTTTAGACTGTACTTTTGATTTTTGTATGAACTTGGAGATCATTCTAATAGACTTGTGTTATACTAGACTGTCTGCTCTTGACTCCAGCCTGTGTGGGGATCATTACATGCAGTAGCTGACATGAGTGTTCATTTAACACAGTATAGTGGCAATGAGCATATATTATGAGCAAGAAGAATTTTAAATGAGATGACAATGATCTGAGACAGCTTCAGATTGTGGAAGTGTGACTACATTTTCTATATACAATCCGAATGTTAATATTAGATCAAGTGGGTCCTATTACATTCTGATTTACTCCTACTGGTTCTCGAATGAACATAAACACTATTCTCAGAGGATCTTGTGGACTATCAAAATGAATATTAATGTCTTTGTCTAAAGAAACTATGAGGTCTGAGATGAAACTCACAAAGAAATTCAGAATACAGCCCTGGGGGTCTGTAAATAATAATTAGAGGAATCAACTGGGTAGACTTCGTTTTTGTGGCTATGTATGTTATGTTAATGTAGAGAATGTCAAATGCATCAAATTTATGTCCATCTTTGTGAGATACTAAGATTATCATTATAAATAACTGCAATGCCTCCTCCTTGGATGTATGTAACTGTACCGCAGAGGACTAATTTCATTTAATGCTACATATTCATCTGGTTTAGTCCATGTTTCTGTTAGAAACAGTACATCAAACTCCTGATGATTAATAGTTTCGTTAACAATGAGTGCTTTCAGATTCTACTTTCAGATCAAAGATGCTGGCTTTGTATTCAGTATGATGTATTGTATTTATACATTTTTGTTTTGCTCAGGGAACAGTCACAGTCTCAATATGATGGAACCTGAGTGACGACTCCATGCAGCAAGAGTGGGCCAAAAGTCCGCCCATATAAAAGACTCATCACAAGTTATCACAAACATTTGACTGCAGAGGGTGGCACAACCAGATATTAGGTTTTTCACATCACCCACTTTTTCACATGGGTGATACAGGTTTTGAATCAATTTTTATCTTCAGTAAATGGAATGATCATTTTAAAGCTGCACTTTGTGTTTACTCATGTTGTCTTTATCTTATATTAAAATGAGTTGGATGATCTGAAACATTTCAATGTGAAATAGAAGAAATTGGGAAGGGGGCAAATACTTTGTTACAGCACTGTACATGATTATACATTATATTTCTTAGTGAAAGTGTTTACCTTCCACAGTTTTGGAGTCAGTGTTAGTGTATGTCAAGTGTGCTGTGACTCCCAGCGAATATCCATTGGCACAAGATGTGATGTGAGAGCTCTTCAGCAGCAGTGGAGCCCATGTGTCACGGTTTCGCAAGCCTGGCATCTTCCTTTTGCATACACACAGGGAAAAAAAAACATGTAAAGCTGCAGTCACACTAGGCATTTGCAGTTTGCATCACTCTGTGCATTAGAAATTGAAAGATTTTTAACTAAGAACTAGCTGCAAAACACTTTATCCATCATGATGTTTGATTTGTGTAGCACATATGGTTTTAGTAAGAACCAGTGGTGGAATGTAACGAAGTACAAGTAAAAATTTTGTGTATCTCTACTTTACTTGAGTAAATTTATTGAGGGCTACTTTTTACTTTTACTCCACTACATTTTAGAGCAAATATCTATACTGTCTACTCCACTACATTTTTCAAAAAGTTCGCACTACTAGTTACTTTAGTTTGCATTTTAAGTTTTCCCCAATCCCATAATGAAAGTGTGTTTATGGGCTTCGTCCCAATTTGCACTGTGCCCTACCCCCCTGCCTCCTCCTCCTCCTCCTCCCTCCACACAGACAACAGTGGGAACCTACATGAAGTGTCCCTACAGCTTATTGACACACTGTGGTTACTAGGCGGTGACGTCACCAGGTTTTCCCGCCATTTGCACGCGACTGGTGTTTATTCATCTCAGTCATCTCGTCATCCATACATTGAATTGCAAGGCTTGTTTAAATGTTGACTGAGTCCTTTTACTTTTTTACTCAAAAGTACATTTAAAAATGCTTACTTTAATACTTTTACTTAAGTAGAAAAATGATTGGAAACTTTTACTTTTACTCAAGTAATTTTTTTGCCCCTTTATCTGAACTTTTACTCAAGTACAAAAATCAAGTACTTCTTCCACCACTGGTAAGAACATAATATTGTCATTTTAATTATTTCTATTTCACTGTTTGAATAATATTAATATTTTGTTAATGTTCACATATTTAAAGAAAATATACCTACATGTTTTCAGATCCACATGAATATTTTAAGACTTTGTTCAGACACATGCAATATGCAGTTAAAATATAATCAGAAAAAAGCAGTCCATCTAGCTTTACACTGTGTGTCTGTGTGCGCTAGTCATCAGTGTTTGTTTTGTGCTAATGGCCTTTGTGAACTCCCTTCTAAGTGGTCTAACACCTGCTAACAGCGAGTCCACTTGCCTAGATTTAGTGCACACAGTGTAAATGTTACACGTTTGCATATGCATCTCTGCATTTATTATCAGAGGTGGAAAATAAACATATACATGAACATGTACTTTCATTACAGTATTTGAGTATACAAGTCACTGTAACTGTACTTGCTTGAGTATAATTAAACCATAGTACATTTACTTGTGTTTTTTTAATAAAATATACAATTTTATTTTATTTATTTTTGATTACTGTTAGATAATAACAAATAATGTCATTCCGCCCTTGGTCACTGTGTAACTCCTCTGGAACTCTGAACCAGCAGGAGAACTCTTCTAGCAGCAGCACTGCAGTGGAAGTGGCACTCTGCATAGATACCACATAAGCTTCGGGACATTTATTAAAATAGTCCATAGCGATAAAAGGTATACCAATTCCATGCCACAGTGACTGGAAACAGCCCCAGAACAACCACAGCGATTCACTCCATCAGGGCACCTGACCAGAGCAACTGTAGTAGAGCATGTGATTTCTGTCCAGGTCCCTTTTCAGCTGTGCAGCAGTCACAACATTGTACAAATAACTCCACATTCATCCAACAGCCTGGACAGTAAAAATACAGGCGTAACATTTTGGTAAAACCAAAGTTTCCTGCACCCACAGCTCCAAGCAGCACTGCTAGCACAGGCTGCACAGCACCACCAGCTGCAACACTTTTTCTCCAGGGAGTGGCTCTTCGCACACTCTATACAACAGTCCATCTCTGGCTATAACCAGCTGAAACCAGCTTTAGCAGTGGGCCTATGTGGTATTGTGTTTCCCCGATCTGGCTTTTTCCAGATTGAAGCTACCCAAGTGCCTGGGAAATCTAAACACCCTCACCTTGTTTTTTGTGGAATTCATCATTACCTACAATCTCTAAACCCATGTCAGCAGGTGCTGCCATGGCTACTGCACTATGTTCCTCCACAGGTACCTACAGAGTTTGGAATCTTCTGTCACATATGATGTCATGACAGTGTATTAGCATTATTGTGAAAATGCAGTGAGTGATACTGAATAGTGAACTGATACTTGTGACTTGACCTCTGGCTCTATAAACTCTCTACTCTTTGGTTTGAACTTGGGAGAGAACAGTACCAATTCCTCTGTCACTCACATTGGTGTCGACCATAAATTCACCTTCCCCAGAAAGTTCCGGGGCTCTGTTAGTTTGCAGGCTGTGGGCAAACACACAGCACACAATTTTTTTCTGGCCAGCTCTGCTCACTACATGAACTCCTCAAAACTGATTACACTTCCCTGGGTGCAGCTAGAGGTTTGCTGACTTGATGGCCTGGAAAACCTGCTCTATGTGCTATAGCACTTACACAAAACTAGAAGCATAGACCAGCACATCACCAAGGTACACAGTGCCACATTGTCATCTAGTCACTCGAACATATTGTTGGAATGTTGCAAAGTCTGAACAGCATTACCATGAACTGCAATAATCCAGTGCCCAGCATAAAACCATCTTCTTTTTAAGCCCTGGGGCTAGTACCCCTTGCCAATAAATCCATGGTAAAGGGGCTTGCTATACTGTGGCTGTTATGTTTAGATAATAAAATGCTGTATTTGCACATAAAAGCTAAAAACAATAATACACACACACAAATATATACACTGATCAGCCATAACACAATAACTACCTGCTTAATATTCTATTGGTCCCCCCCTTGTGCCAGCAAAACCTTGTGCAGTTTTGGTTGACTCCACAAGACCTCTTAACACTAGCATGGCCAAAGCTACGTACATTTTCGTAAGGCATGTTGGCTGCTCTGTAGCCCACTCGCCTGTTGTGAAATGACTATTAAGCGGTTAGTGCCCATTGTCTAGGTAATGACTCTCAGTGTGTTTACAGAAAGTATGTACAATACTGAAGTTGACGCACGAAAAAGCAAAGCAAATTTATCTATATTCTAAGTTTCTCTAAAATATTTTTTTTATTTTTTATTTTATTTCACCTGGCAAGTCATTAAGAATAACTTCCTATTTGCAATGGAAGCCTCGGGCTTTGCCTTTTGCGACATATAACAAAGCTATATACAACAAAGACAAAGAACAAGAAGAGAAAACCAACAAACAGGATAAGAAACAACTACTATTAAATAAGAATAAGAAACAACATCAACGATAATCTATATAGCAATTAAATTTTTCAGCTAAAAGAACATTAATAGAATTCATAACAGCCTACTTTGGACTAAAATTAACCAATCCTAATGTTTTTTTAAGTGAGTTCCAGTCCTTGGCTGCAGCTGACTGAAATGAGGAGAAACCAAAAACTGTATTTGTTTTCGGAACTCTCAGCATGATCAGCTGGGCAGAACGAGTGCTATAACTATAGGATTGGGACTGCAACAACTGACACAGATAAGGGGGAGATAGGCCAAGAAGGGTTTTGTAACCCAAAATGTACCAATGATTAGTTCGACGAGTTTGACAATTTAATGAGTAAAGAGAACAGTGATGAGTTTTTAAAGGAAATTTGTAGCAAAATGAATAGCAGAATTGTAGATTATATCCAATGTATGCAGCAAGCTTTTACTGGCTAATCAGTATATTACATCACCATAGTCTAGCATAGCGAGGATGGTCATTTGAACTAAAATTGATTTAGCTGAACAATTTAAAGAGGCACACATTCTGTACAAAAAAACAATTTTAGACTTAATTTTAGACAGTAGCCTACTGATATGAACTGAGAAGGACTGAAGTACTGTCTAACCAAATACCTAAATATTTATTCTGTAACCTGATTTATTTTAATGCCAAAGAGAGTGAGAATAGTTTATCTATCTAGGTATAAAACCTTTCCTATCAAACCACATAAACTTGGTGGTATTTATTAGAAGATTAAGTGTGGAAAGTGTTTGCTGAACTCTAAGAAAATTATCTTGGAGTGATTACATTACAACCTCTGGAGAGGGGCCAGCAGCATGAATCATCAACATAAAGGTGAATGGATGAGTCCAAAACAGAGAGAACAATATCATTTATGTAAATAGAAAATAATGTTGGGCCTAAAATTGATCCCTGAGGAACACCATTCTTAACTGAAAGAGTATCTGACATGATTTGCTCCATCTTCACACATTGAACCCTGTCTGAAAGGTAATTTTCTCCAGAGAATCATGCAATGATCTGAGACTCCAATGCTGTCCAGCCTATCAATTAGAGTCATGTAATTAACAGTCTCAAAAGCTTTAGCCAAATCAATAGAAATTGCTGCACAATATTGTTGTGGCATCCAAAGCAGAAATTACATCATTTAGAATTTTAAGTGTGGCAGTGACACATCCATAACCTGGTTGAAAGCCAGGCTGAACATCCACTAAAACGTTATGAACATCTAGGTAGTTAATCAATTAATCAAAGTTTTTCAAACACTTTTGACAGACAAGGTAATATAGAAATCATTCCATAACAATTGTGATCTGTCTGATCTCTTCCCTTAAAAAGAGGATGTACTTGAGCTGCTTTCCTTGCTTCCAAGCTCCATGCATGGAAATTCAGCTGTATAAATAGACAAATTAAAAAGATCGGCAAGTGGAGCAGCAATTACGGCAGCTGCCAATTAAAAAAAAAAGGGGTCCAACTCATCCGGTCCAGATGGCAATTTAGTGTCTAACTTAAGGATTTCATCCAAAACCTCACCCACCGAAGCAAAACTATATTTAGGGCCCTGCAATCTGGCAGGAGATGTAGTAACAAGTGGAAGTAATGGTGAAATATTAGACATACAAAGAGTTTTTTTAGACTAAAAAATAAACCTGGACTTTATAAAATGTTCATTAAAAATGTTAACCATGCGTACCTTATCCGTGACAATAAGGTCATCTACGTTAAGTGCAGGGGGAAGCTGAGCACAAGATTTGTTTTCAAGATTGCGAACTGTTTTCCAAAACCTTTTTGGGTCAAAGCCACAAAAAGATCCTTAGAATACTCAGCTTTGAAACGTTTGAACAGCTTGAGTGGCCTTATTTCTAATTTGTTTAAAAAATAGATAATCATTGGGAGCTTTAGATCTTTGTGCTTTATGCCAAGCAGCATTTTTTTTGCTGTAAAAGTACTGTCAGCTCATGACAAACCAAGGGCTGAAACAGGTTTTTATCCGTGTTTTCTTAAAAGGAGCATGCTTGTTAACAACAGCACCAACTTCATCATAAAATGCATCATTTACAGAAGGAATCAGCCCAAATACATTACATTAGACAAACCATGTGAAAGATCTTGAGGATCAAAGTGTTTAAAATTCCATTTATAGCTGATCTGCACAGGCTTTTTAACCAGACAATTTTTTTTTAACACAAATAGTAAAGCAGTGATCGCTAATATTGCTGCAGAACACACCAGACTGATACTCGTGAGGGGAATTTGTAAGGATATTCAAGACGTGCTTCAAGTATTATATTTCATAGACACGTACTATCCGACATATAGCACTTAATTTAGCATATAGCATATAGCATCTTAATTTTGCTGTATTCCGCTAAAAAGTGAAACATCTACAGTTTGATTTCCTCTCCTAGGAAATGTTCTTATTGTAAAATATATTATATAACAATATTTTTTTGGCAATCAAACACTTACACATAGAATCTGTAGAAGACGTTTCAACTGATTTTTTAGAATTCGCATAGAATTTGCATTCGCATGATTTATGCTAATAATAAAACAGATGCACACACAAACACACATGCCACAATTTAGTAATAATAACATTAATAAAAATGTGTTACATATATACAGTACAGGCCAAAAGTTTGGACATACCTTCTCATTCAATGTGTTTTCTTTATTTTCATGACTATTTACATTGTAGATTCTCACTGAAGGCATCAAAACTAT
>JAOVVG010000023.1:8826030-8854613 GCA_028566375.1 Leptodoras nelsoni
GCAAGTAATTCCTCTAATTAACCCTGATAAGGCACACCTGAAAACCATTTTAGGTGACTACCTCTTGAAGCTCATTGTGAGAATGCCAAGAGTGTTAAAAGCAGTAATCAGAGCAATGGGTGGCTATTTTGAAGAAACTAGAATATAAAACATGTTTTCAGGTATTTCACCTTTTTTTGTTAAGTACATAACTCCACGTGTTCATTCATAGTTTTGATCCAAACTTTTGGCCTGTACTGTATTTACTGTACATATACATATACATACTGTACATGATACATTTTGTGACTGATGATACTCAGAGAACAGCCTGGAGGGAGACACAGTCCAGGACTTAACTTGGGGTCTGGCCATGGCGTCACCAGAACTGCAGCAGTGTGTATCATCCTGCAAACACATCGCTGAGAGTGCCAAACAGCACAATGACTTCCAAAAAGTGAGTGCCATGACTTTCACACCTTAATAAAAGTAATTATAATTATATAGTGATAATACAAACAAAAGAGATAATTATGTAAGCTTATAGATTTTTTTAAGATTGTGTGCACAACAAAATTAGGATTCTGTGACTTCAAATACTACTATTATCGCATTTGAGAACTGATGGCAGTCATCAAAAAAGACTAAAAACTCCATTTACTCCATTTACTACAGTTAAATTTGTGTCCATGTATTGTTTAATGAAATAGAAAAGAAAGCACTAGAAAAGCATTCACATCAAACATCAATGTTCACATCAAACAACAGAATGAAATAAAAGTGTGACCTCTGTGACTTTGATTGTGGCATGGGTGCTTGTACCAGAGGGTTTACTTTATGTATTTTTAGAAACTGCTGGATTAAGATTTTTATAATGCTTTGAATTTTAACAAACAATGACAAGTTCACACAGAATGGTGCATAAAACAAATAACACCTTGTTAATAAGAAAGATCAGAGGAAAAGGCTGCACACATTGATCCAATTTGAACAGTTGAAGATTGGAACAAAAAACATCTGTGAGTCTGTGCTTCATCGCAAAATGTCAGGTTTAAGGTTTACAGTGTGTAGGGGAATTTAAATGAATTTGTGCTGAATATAACTTTACTGGGGAGAAGCACTTCTGGTATGAGCAGTGTAAATGTTTGTCCTGTGGATAAGGACATTTACATGAGCACCATGGATCATTTGTTTCTCTTGTTTGTTCTCTCTGCAGGAGAATGAGGAGTGGATCCTTGTTGCCCGAGTGATTGACAGACTCTGCTTCATCACCATGGCCTTGTTGTTTACACTGGGCACCATTGGAATCTTCCTCGTGGGGCATTTTAACCAAGCTCCAACACATCCATTTCCTGGAGACCCCAAAAAATATCTCCCTGAGATGTTTACTCCAAACGTCTCAAGCCATCATTGATTGACTTTGTCAAATTTGTCTTGGATTTAACTCCATCAGCATGACAGTAATGCTTACTTCAGCTTCATAAATAAAAAAGGGTGATTTGTACTTTCAGCATTTTCAGTCATGCTCGCTGATTATTTGTTGGTGATTATTTTATAATGTATTGCTGTATTGTATCATGACTGGACCACAAAAAGCCCTGATTAGGCTGAAATGCTTTTGTGTATTATTGATGGAAATATTGGGTCTAACAAGCAGTTACTGATTAGGATGAGATTCATCTTTTTTCCTAGTAACAATCGAGTGTATATTTTGCTGTCCTTATTTTAGTAATAGACAATTTGCAATGACATTTTTTTTTATAAAAAAAAATCCTTAAATGCTATTTCTTTGTGATATTGTTCATATCAGTGGTGATGAGGTAAACTACAAACAGAGATGACAGTGTTAATCAGTAATTACAGAATAACTAGTATAAGTTTTAATAATAAATTCAGTGGAATCACAAAAGTGGTGGTCATAGGAATTCTTTGTGTGTGTGTGTGTGTGTGTGTGTGTGTGTGTGTGTCTGTCTGTCTTGAGGAGGATATGGATTATATGGCTGAGTGGTGTACCACAAAGTCTACATCCTGGAATTTGGCAGGGGGTCAGGAAGGTGGTGTAAGAAGTAGAGAAGTAGCAGAGAGTCACTAAAGAATGCTCACATTTCCACACACAAAACCTGCGAGCTTTAAGGATTTCCTAGAAACTCCACAGTCAACAGAAAAAAGGTAAAGATAAGATTTCTGAAATATATATTTATCAACAAAATCCACAGAAAATCCTTTGTTGATTCTGTAGATTACTAAAGACATTTAGCTCAGATTCACTTTTTGTGATCAGTGATTTTAGGCTGTTTTGGATAAAACAGTGTATAAAACCTTAATTCACACCTTATCAGGTGACAATGGTGGTTTAATGTATTATGTAACTGTTATATGACTCCATTGTCATTTTGAGAGACAGCTTTTATTCTTATTACGCAAGATATTAATTTATTATTTATTAACTGCAAATTCAGAAAGCTTTCAGTACCCCCCCGATGAATGATCCATTTGATTGTTATATATTCAGATATACTAGCTTGTAAAACTGTCTAAAGTTGTAAAAGTTATACATTAATGCTTCAAGTATAAAAGCTATATTGTATGCTAGATTGCAATGGGACTTAATAATATGTATTTTAATATGGGTCACCACTCCATTTAATTAGATGAATTCCATTATAAAACAGATAACTTCCCCAAAGTAAGTGACAAGTGAATACGTAGATGTTGAATCCTAATGAATGTGCTGTTAGTCCAAAGACAAACTAGTAACTTGGTGTGTAAGGGTCAACAATTTACAACAGTTTAATAATATTAATAAGACTAAATTTCTCACAATACCACACAGTTCATATCACCATATTTTGATTGTGTTAAGCCAATCAGGGTGTCTGCTTTATTTCCATAAGAGGCCATTTTAAAACAATAGCTCAGAAACAATGGGCATTTGGGGATTTTTTAAATCCATTGGTGGCATTGCCTTTATAATTGCTTGAACTTGAATCAAATTATTGAGGTAGCTTTCCACAGGCTTTTCACAATATTTCACAACATAAGTTAGTGTAGGTAAACATTTTTGTATTCATGAATTTTGTCCTGTGGCTGAAAACAAAGTACATACTGCAAAGTGGTCAATTGTGTGGCTGAGTGGCACAGTGAGTTCTGGGCATATTGGCCCCAAGGAAGAAATTGAGCACAATCCTCCTGGTTTTCAGAGCACAAGGTCCTCAAGAAACAGAAGGTTGGCATGTTTCACTTGCCCATTAGCTTATGGGTGTTAGCCAGACAAAACTCAATACTGCCTTGTGTTTCTCATGCTTTTCTCAAACTTTGCAGAAAGTAAAGGTGCTGCTGGGTTTTCTTTGTTAAGGAGCTGGTGTTGAGGGACCAGGGCAGGTTCTCTATTAGATAAACACCAAGGAATCTGGTGCTCTTGACAATCTCCATGGAAGAGCCGTCAATGTTCAGCAGAGTGTGGTCCCTTTCTGTTCTTCTGAAGTCAAAAACTATCTCTTTAGTTTTGTCTATGTTCAGAGACAGGTTGTTGACTCTGCACCAGTCTATTAGTTGTTGTACCTCTTCTCTTTATGCTGACTCAATGTTCTTGCTGATGAGACCCATCATGGTCATGTCATCGGCAAACTTGATGATGTGGTTTGAGCTGTGTATTGCTGCACAGATTTAAGTCAGAAGAGTGAACAGCAGTGGACTGATCACACAGCCGTGAGGCACTCCAGTAATCAGTGTGGTGGTGCTGGAGAAGTTACTGCCCATTCGGACAGATTGGGGCCCCCCAGTCAGGAAGTCCAGGATCTAGTTGCACAGGGAGGTGTTCATGCCCAGCAGACTCTGGTTCCCAGTCAGATGCTGAGAAATGATTGTGTTGAATGTTGAACTGAAGTCTATAAACAGCATTTGAACATGTGTGTCCTTCTTATCCAGTGAGTGAGAGCCAGGAGGAAGATTGTCACTATGGCGTTAACTGTGGAGTGGTTGCGACGATATGCAAATCACAGGGGGTCCAGTGAGGGGCAGCTGGGTCTTGATGTGCCTCATGGCGAGCCTCTCAAAGCACTTCATGATGATAGTGTTAGTGCTATGGGATGGTAGTCATTGATGCAGGACACTGAGGACTTTTTGGCACGGGGAGGATGGTGGTCACCTTGAGGCATGCAGGAATGATGAAGCTACTCAGAGAAATGGGGACAGTGTAGCTCAGTGGTTAAGGTGTTGGACTACTGACAGAAGGTTGTGAGTTCAAATCCCACTAGAGCCAAGCTGCATTGCTGGGCCCCTGAGCAAGGCCCTTAACCCTCACCTGCTCAGCTGTGTAGACGAGCTAAGTGTAAGTTGCTCTGGATAAGGGCATCTGCCAAATGGCATAAATGTAAATGCTGAAGATATCTGTGAGGACATCTGCCAGCTGGACTGTATACTCATCTGCATACACTTCCAGGGATGTTTTCTGGTCCAGCAGCTTTCTGTGGGTTAACTCTGCATAAAAGTTTTCCTCACTTCAGCTGGGGTGAGACAAAGCATCTGGCCATTGAAAGGAGGGGTGGTCTTCCTCGCTCTTACCTCATTCTGTACCTTGAACCGAGTGTAGAAGTGGTTCAGAATGTCTGGAAGGGAGGAATTACTTTCACAGGCAGGTGGTGTGGTCCGGTAGTTAGTGATCGCCTGTATGCCCTTCTACAAGCACAGCATGTGGCTGTGGATACTCTGGCCGTGTGCATGCTTTGCATCTCTGATCACCGGGGACAGTTTGGCCCTCATTGTACTTAAGGCCACCTTTTCACCTGTTCTGAAGGCAAAGTCTCAGGCTTTCAGCATCACACGCATGTCTGCAGTCATCCATGGTTGGGTTGTGTGGTCATTGTCTTGGGGACAGTGACATCAGGGTGTGAATTTTGCAGTTCGCTAGTAGCCCCATACAGTACACAGAGCACTTCCTTAGTGTTAGCTTTGGGTGGAATGTAAACTCTGAAAATGAACACAGTGGTGAATTCCCATGGTAAATAATATGGTCTGCATCTAACAGCCACATATTCCACCAGTGATAAACAGAAGATAGAGATTAGCACCATTCTTGCAGTTCTTGCACCATTCTGTGTTGATGTAAACACACAAGCCACTGTCACGAGTCTTACCGCACATGATGATGATATTGTGGTCCATAAAATTCCCAACCATACCTGACTCAATCAGCACTGAGATAATTAGATATGATCTGAGTATCTGCACATTCACAATAAAGAACTGGTAGAAAAAATTGGCTGTACTCACCATGGAGGGTATCAAAGTTCATCTTGCCATCTTGGCAGGCCAACTTTATGAGCACTTCCTGGTTTAGTCCTTGTCAGAAGGTGGCTTTGAGTGCAGGTTCTGTCCATGCACTTCCCACTGTGACTATGCTGTACTCCAGGGCATATTCAGCTACATTTCTTTGTCCCTGGGATAAAGGGAGGGGTTGTTCTTTGATTTCCTTACCTTCAGTAGAATGGTCAAAAACTCATTAGAAGAGTTCCATTATGCAGTTATTTGATTACATTTACATTTACGGCATTTGGCAGACACCCTTATCCAGAGTGACTTACATTTATCTCATTTTATACAACTGAGCAGTTGAGGGTGAGGGGCCTTGCTCAGGGGCCTAACAGTGGCAGCTTGGTGGTTATGGGGCTTGAACGCACAACCTTTTAGTCAGTAACCCAACACCTTAACCACTGAGCCACCCCTGCTCAAATATTCTATACAAATATTCCAGTGTGGGAACCATATCACCTATCCATGTCAGGGCTTTACCAATGAACAAATAAGAAATAAAGTGAGTAATGTAACAAAAACACCTTTCTCCTGACTTTTCAGATGGGCGAACTGTGGGGGTGCAGAAATTAAGGCAGTGGCATTGTTATTTGTTAAGTTCTGCATTAATATATCTGACCAGAGCTGCATGGCTTGTATGTTCAACCAGAATATAGCATATGTGAAATTATTAGCAACATCTGACTCTCAGATGTTAATAACATCAAACATTTAAAATCTTTCAAACAAACGTTAAAACTTTAACACTAGTATGCTCCTCCTAATACCTATAGATAGAGAATAAATATGTCAGAATGTTATCAAATAATAAAAAATAAAATAAGCTACAGAAGAGGTCATGAATACTAATAATAATGAATAATAATAATCATGAATAAATGAATCACTGAATCACACAATCTCTAGTGTTAATAGTAATAAAATATTCATAATGCAATATGACCAACAAAGCCTAATAGCAATAGCAAGCCTAATCTCTCTCTCTCTCTCTCTCTCTCTCTCTCTCTGTCTGTGTCTCTCAGGTCATGTCAACTATAACAGCCCAGCCTTTACCCTATGGTCTGGAAAGAGAAAAACATATTGAGATGCATTTCAAACCTTTTCACCAGAAGTGGTCCTCCATCAATGCTCAGGACCTTACTACCATTCCAGCCACACAACATCTGGATCTATCACCCATAGTCCAGGCTTCAGGCTTAGAGACAAGGAGGCATACAGGAGGGCAGCGGGTCACAGAGACATTACCGGCAGGTCTGGCTGCTTTGAGAACAGTCAGCCAAATACACATAACCACTATACCTGAGCTTCAGGGTAAGATATGTGGGCCAAATCTGAAAACAATGAATTACTGATTATTAAGGGTGTAATATTAACAAGTAACAAAATATTACTCTATATTATCTGTATCTGTTAGGTGTTATTACTAAAGGATGGTCTGTGATTTCTGGTTCTGTTAGTTCCTAAACATAAGATACCTTACACAATTTCATAATGGGTCTCACACAGTTTTGTTGGTACTGCCAATTATGTTCTCTAAAGAGTTTTGGTTCTCTTTCCCAAAAAACACTATATGGTCAAATGTTTGTGGGCAGATTACCATCACACCCATATATACTGTGGCACCCTGCCACAGGAGTTGCAGGGAGCTGTGAGAAGCCAGGATCATCTCCCAGCATGCATTAGGGTTTCAAAGGTCTTCTCCCCACTCCTGGCATTTTGTGTAGAGTTGTTTTAGAAGTCGTTAGTTGTAGAAGTCTCCTTCTACCCTTGTTCAGCTTTGTTCTATATAAAGTGTTCTTGTTAAAAAGAAAATAAAGGGTGCAAAATGGCTTCTTTCTACAACCCCTCCATGTTGTCATCACATTGGTGTCATCACAAGCGGGGATGTCTGGAATGTGAGCTTCAGCATTCAGACATGACAGTGACTGGGCAGCAGCAATTAGTGGATGTTCCTGCCAAACAACATGGAGATCTGTCGGCCTTAACAGTCATGCTACAAAGGCACTTTGGCCAAGTGCTGGCATGGTGGAACTTCCAGCACACTAGAGGCTGTGCACGAGTGGACTAGTGTGTTAGATATAAGCACTATGGTGAGGCGCGTGTGGAGCTGGTGTTGGACCACTTCATGAATGCACTTGCGCCAGAGGAATTCAAATGGCAAGTACAGCTTTCCTCCCCGAACTCACTGCAGGAGGTGCCAAAGAGGCAGAGTGCATCGAGCTCATCCTTAAACTAGAGTGGTACGTAGTTTCACAGTCAACAGCATGGAGACACCGAGCACTGAGCAGCCAGCTAGCCCGCAAGTCGTGTGCTGGCGCTGCAGGAAGCATGGACATTGAGCGGCGCATTGTTGTGAGCCCAAGCCGGTGAGGAAACGACAGCAGCGCTGTTCAGTGAGGGGCCCCTAAACCTTCTTCTCTCATGGAACTAATTCCCATTATGGATTATGGATTTGTTGTCAGCTTAATGGCATGCAGGTTAAAGTGTTACTGGACACTGGGTCTACCATTTCACTTTTGCAGCCTGGCATGCTCCTTCACAGTGAGAGTTCTGACTCAGATAGCTGGCAGACTACGGAGATGCAGTTACAGACAGTTACAGTCACAGGAGCTCAAGTGGACATGTGTGGCAAAAAGTGTCTGTTTGTAAACCTGGGAGGGCTCAAGCACATGCATGACTTCTGGTTGGCATCTGTTGGTGATTCATGCATTTTTGCATAGATTATTTGTCTGTTATGGGGGCCATGCTAGACCTACACTATATTGCTAAAAGTATTTGCTCACCTGCCTTCACATGCATATGACATCCCATTCTTAATCCATAGGGTTTCATATGATATCAGCCCACCCTTTGCAGCTATAACAGCTTCAAGTTTTCTTGGAAGGCTTTCCACAAGGTTTAGGAGTGTGTTTATGGCAATTTTTGACCATTCTTCCAGAAGTGCATTTGTGAGGTCAGACTCTAATGTTGGACGAGAAGCCCTGGCTCACAATCTCCACTCATTGCAAAGGTGTTGTTTTGGGTTGAGGGTGCAGGGCAGTCAAGTTCTTCTACACCAAACTCATTCATCCATGTCTTTTGGGACCTTGCTTTGTGCACTGGTGCACAGTCATGTTGGAACAGGAAGGGGCCATCCCCAAACTGTTCCCACAAAGCTGGGAGCATGAAATTGTCCAAAATCTCTTGGTATGCTGAAGCATTAAGAGTTCCTTTCACTGTAACTAAGGGTCTGAGCCCAACTCCTGAAAAACTACCCCACACCATCATCCCCCCTCCACC
Source organism: Leptodoras nelsoni (assembly GCA_028566375.1). Taxonomy (NCBI): domain Eukaryota; kingdom Metazoa; phylum Chordata; class Actinopteri; order Siluriformes; family Doradidae; genus Leptodoras; species Leptodoras nelsoni. The sequence continues at coordinate 8,834,599 of JAOVVG010000023.1, forward strand.
AAACTTTACACTTGGAGGTAAAGTGGCAGTCAATGCAGTCAGACAAGTAGCGTTCTCCTGGCAACTGCCAAACCCACACTCGCCCATGAGATTGGCAGATGGGGAAGCGTGATTCTTCACTCCAGAGAACGTGTCTCCACTGCTCTAGAGTCCATTGGTGGCATGCTTTACACCACTGCATCCAGCACTTTGCATTGTGCTTGGTGATGTAAGGCTTGGATGCATGGAAATCCATTTCATGAAGCTCTCTACGCACTGTTCTTGAGCTAATAGATTGACTCTGCAGAAAGTTGGTGATCTCTGTACAGTATGCACCTGAGCATGCACTGACCCTACTCTGTCTTTTAATGTGGCCTACCACTTAGTAGCTGAGTTGCTGTCAATCCCAATCTCCTCCACTTTGTTATAATACCACTGACAGTTGACTGTGGAATATTTAGTAGTGAGGAAATTTCACAACTGGACTTGCACAGGTTGCATCATAACACTGTATCACACTGGAATTCACTGAACTCCGGAGAGCGACCCATTCTTTCTTTTGTTTATAGAACCAGTCTGCATGCCTAGGTGCTTGATTTTATACACATGTGACCATGGAATTGATTGGAGCACCAGAATTCAATGATTTGGATGGGCGAGTGAATACTTTTGGCAATATAGTATAAGTGCATGGACATTGTGTATTGGCAATGTGAAACTGTTGTTGGATCATCACGAGGGACTGTTTAAAGATGAATTTTGAATTTTGAGAAACTATGAATTTTGCTTTGCAGTTGGTACGAGCTGACTTCTTATGATGGCTAGGCATTGTTAAAAGCACTTTAGAAATAAAACTGAATTGAATTGAATCAAGGCAGGCTGTGGTGGTGCAGCAGTGGAGTCCTGGGGCTCCCTGGTAGTGTCCCCCCAGTCTCCCCTTAGCAACGCTGGTATCCTTGGAGGAGCTGAACACGCAGCAATTAACTCAACTGTCATTGTCATGCGCCACCTACCCTGGGCACAGTACACAGATATATGGGTTTCAGGCACTTTGGTTTGGCTAAAACCCAACGAAGATTGAGACAGAGTTTCTACTGGCCTGGCTGTTGTACTGATGTCGAACTGTTTGTGCATTGTTGTGATCTTTGCACTGCTAAGTAAGGGCCCACACTGCTGTCACAGGCCCCACCACAATCACTCCACTCGGGTGCTCCCATTGAGCAGGTCACTGTGGACGTGTCAGGGCCTTTCCCTGAGACTGTTAGTCCAGAGAGTTCCAGGGACAAACCACACTATGGGTCTTGTTGTACCAGGGGACCCCTATTAGGCTGAGGGAAGCTCATAAGAGACTGATTGTTTGTTGTGATTGTTGTTGTTTCTCTCTGTCCTGTTTTGCAGATTTGCCTGAAGAGTTGCTGATGGTAATATCAGATTTAGACCCTCCTTTGCTCTTGCAATAATCTACACTCCTTAGGGAATGCTTTCCACTAGGTTTTAGAGCAATTGTGGGAATTTCCCATTTAGCTACAAGAGAGGCCAGTAGTGTTGTCAGGCATTTAATGCCTGGGGTGCTGTCTGCATGCTGTTGGCACCAAGGAAATATAAAAATATACAAAACCATTCTAGACAATGATGTGCTTTCAACACAAATGTGGCAACCATTTAGGCCCACATATGGGTGTGAGGGTCATGTGTCAATAAAATTTTGGCAATATAGTGTAGATTTGTTATCATTTGAATACAACATGTTGTATTGTATATATATATATATATATGTCTTACTGGTGGGCTGAATGGTTGCACACAGAATAAATTAAACAATGTTGTTGTTTTTTTAATGTCATGGAATGTCTGTAAAAGAAGGTAGTTCCTGTTATCCTTTACAGTCATGGGAAAAAGAAAGTACACCCTTCTTCAATTCTATGTTTTTATTTACCAGGACCTAAATAACAATTGTGTGGCTCCCTTTTTTTGTGCACAGCTCTCCTAAGATCCAAGCATAGCATCTCTGTGGGGTTGAGAGATTGACTCGACTATTCTAGCATCTTGCATTTTTTTTCTACTTTAGCCATTCATTTTTTTATTTGCTTAGGATCATTAACCCAATTTTGGCCCGGCTTAATCTACTGGTGAATTTTGGCCTTCTGTGTAATAGATTTATAACCCTTCCCAGAATGATGAACAGCAAGAATTGCTTCTCTGAGGTCATGGCTGAATGTCCTTTCATGATGTAGACACATACCTGAATACCAAACTGCCAAAAGTTCTGCTGTCACAAAAGTAGTTACACTTCATGTTGTAGTATTCAAGACCAGCCACAATCTAGTCTCAGTCTTAACCTCATTTGAACTCTTGTCTCGGGTAAGATGGACTCGGAAGTTGTTCTCAAGACCAGAAGACTCTGATGCCTCTGTCTACTGTCAACTTTTTAACCTTTTATTTCTACATATTAACATGAACATAATGAACTATTTAACATAGATTTGGTCATACATTTTTAAAAGTGCATTACCATTATTATACTCTGGGCTACACTGGCTAACAGCAAAGAACAAGTTACATGCTCTTGCTGTTTTTTCCCCATTTTCCTCTTTTTATTTTTATGTTATGAAAAAATCTTAATATGGGTTGGTCTTGTCTCGGTCTCGGCCATTCCCAGTCTAGGTCTTGACTTGGACACAAATACTAAAAGACTTGGTTATAACTGGCACTCGATGTGCCCCAGTCTTGGTCTTTAGTCTTGGACTCTAGTGGTGTTGACTGCGACATTAGTAATACTTCTTGGTGAACTAATCTTGTGCATTTCATTAGTAACACTTGAGTGCTATTTAATATTTTTTTTGGGTTATGTACAGTACTGCCAAAATATGAGTAAAATTAATATGACGCGTATAGCTAAAACTGTTGTCCAAGCTCTGCTGTTATTGAAAATTAATTAACATTTTTTGAACCAAGTATTCTATTTCTCAGTATGTCTTCACCTTGAACAATACAACAAACCTTAAGTATTTTCCAAACAATTTAAAATAGATTGAAGAATGTATTTAAAATAAACTGTGTAAAATGTTTGTATTATTTTTCTGACTAATGATGAAAAAAAAGCACTTCAGACTTGTGGACTGTACTTAACAGAAAAGGGATAGAGCTGGGCAAGGGTAATAATGTTTAGAAGGATGTATTCATATACCTGGAAACACAAATTCTTACTCAGGATCTCACTTTCCCCTGTCTCAGGTCCCCAGTGCATTTCCCGCAGGACTTACAGTGTTACTGCAGAAACCAGGCAACTGTTTCTGGCTGTGGAAGGTTAAAAAGACATTTCCCATTTATTTTGTTATATTAAGGAAATTCAATAAAAAATAGATTGTAGATGTTAGTACTAGTAGTGAATATTATGTGGTGTGGTGAAGTCTCTTGATGTCCCTTGGTGTCCTTTAAAATATTTGTAATGATATAGAATGTCACTATTTTGTAAGATAGCTGCCAAATTCAGAATATTCACATTACATTAGCTGATTTACATTTTATTTTGCTTATGTGTAGCAGGGCTATATATAGGGTAAATAGGGGTATGAAGCAATGAAATTATCTACCTGTTTATTTTTCAACATATTCATATGTTTTTGTATTTGGATTTTAATAATTTAAAAATATATACCCCAAAATAAGATTTTATTACATTTATTTCAGTTTTTAAATTGATTAAATTAATTAATTGATTGTTTTGGAAAGTCTGCAGAGATATGCACCCCAGAGGTTTGAATAAGCTATATAAAATGTATTTTGTTAAGAATTATGGCAGAAATATGGCTTCATTTTGGAACTCGGTAAGGCCATGTTTAGGTCAGGCTAAAACCAAATAGTGCATCTGCTATTAATATTATATTAATTAACTTTAGCTTTAGCTTTTTTAAAGGTCTGTGAGCAGAGCTGCCAGGTTCTGATATATGATGGTATATTTCAAATATTTCAGATATTTCAAATAATAAATTTGGTGTGCATAAGATGAGTAAGGTAAACCTCAACATGATCAACTTCACAATATATAATCTACATAAATTGCTGGACTTTTATATTTGGAGTATAATTTCAATTTAAATAACTTTTTAAATAGTTCCTACAAGTTTGGGGCTGCATTTCTGCAAATGGAGTTGGAGATTTTGTCAGGATTAATGGTGTCCTTAATGCTGAGAAATACAGGGAGATACTTATCCATCATGCAGTACCATCAGGGAGGTGTATGATTGGCCCCAGATTTATTCTGCAGCAGGACAACAACCCCAAACATATAGCCAATGTCATTAAGAACTATCTTCAGCATCAAGAAGATGGTGAAGTGATGGTATGGTCCCCACAGAAGCCTGATCTCAACATCATCAAGTCTGGGATTACATGAAAAGGGATTATATGAAAAGACAGAAGGATTTGAGGAAGCCTACATCCACAGAATAGCTGTGTTTAGTTCTCCAAGATGTTTGGAACAACCTACCAGCCAAGTTCTTTTTTTTGTTTTGAAGGGAAAGGGTGGTCATTTACTGATTTTGTTACTTGACTAAAATAAACTATAAACACTTCCATTTTTGGAAGCATTCTTAGTTTACAGCATTTTCACCTGCCTAAAACCTTTGCACAGTACTGTATATATGTACACTATATTGCCAAAAGTATTCATGTTCCAATCACTTCCATGGCCACAGGTGTATAACATCAAGCACCTAGGCATACAGACTGCTTCTACAAACATTTGTGAAAGAATAGGTCGCGCTTAGGTTCTCACTGAATTCCAGCGTGGTACCGTGATACGATGCCACCTGTGCAACAAGTCCAGTCGTGAAATTTCTTCACTACTAAATATTCCACAGTCAACTGTCAGTGGTATTACAACAAAGTGAAAGCAATTGGGAATGACAGCAACTCGGGCACTGAGTGTTAGGCCACGTAAAATGGCATTGCAGGGTCGGATGTTGAGGAGAATAGTTCGCAGAGGTCACCAACTTTCTTCAGAGTCAATCACTACAGACCTCCAGAACTTCGTGTGGCCTTCAGATTAGCTCAAGAACAAAGTGTAGAGAGCTTCTTGAAATGGGTTTCCATGAAGCCTTACATCACCAAGCACAATGCAAAGCATCAGATGCAGTGGTGTAGAGAATGCCATCACTGGACTCTAAAGCAGTGGAAATGTGTTCTCTGGAGTGAGGATTCTTCTCCATCTGATGGACGAGTCTGGGTTTGGCGGTTGCCAGGAGAATGGTACTTGTCTGACTGTATTGTGCCAAGTGTAAAGTTTGGTGGAGGGGGATTATGGTGTGTGGTTCTTTTTCAGGAGTTTCTTGAATGCCACAAACTATTTGAGTATTGTTGCTGACCATGTGCATCCCTTCATCACCACAATTTACCATCTTTCAATGGCCAGTATATAAAAAGGGAGGGCCTACTCAGTATTATGTGCACCATATAATAAACCAGAAGTTCTCTCAAACTGGCTTTACAAAATCTGAAGACATTAGAACACTTTCAAGAGCAAAGGGAGGGCTTACTCAGTATTAGTATAGTGTTCAATCAGTGTGTGTATATACTATTGCGGTCAGAAGTTTACATACACTCATTAGGGGTTTTTTTTTGGTTTTAAAATTAAGAGTTTCACATTTGTTTTTTGGAGGGGGGTTCTGAAATCAACATAGCATTTTAATTATATACACACCCACTTAGATTATTAATTCATTACTGCTGAAAGTTCCAAAATGTCTTTTAACTTGCCAAGGCCAAAGCCTCTTAAGTTCCTGTTAGTGATCTGCTTCTTTGTGCCCACATAAAAATGGTTTGTTTGACAGCAGTCATTGGACTGACCAACATACAATACAAGAAGCTCAGCGCAGATATGAGAAAGATAAGTGTAGATTTCCACAAGTCAGGAATGTCTCTTGCAGCTGTTTCTAAACAACTACAACAGTTATGTGTAAGTACGTGTTACTGCCAATATATATATTTTATATATATATGTTAATATTTCATATTTTGTGCTCTGTCTTTCAGAGAGCTCATGTGTGTGTATGCAATGCTGCGGTCCTGCTCGTGCCTGCTTTTTGCAGGGTTTCGACCAGGATCGGCAGAGGATTTTCCTATTTGAAAGGCCATTTAGAGCAGATATGTGCTGCTTTGGGTGCTGCATGATGGAAATGAGGGCCTACACAGCCCAGAGAGAACTCATTGGTATTGTCCACCAGAGGTACACACAAGATTTCCAGAGACATAATGTAGATATACAAACCCCATTTCCAGAATATTTGCGATACTTTCTTAAAATGCAATAAAATCTATAATTTATTAAATCACTTGAAGCAATATTTAACAGATAAAAGAGCAATGAAAAGATTTTCAGCATTTTCAATGATGAACTTAATTATATTTTTAAGCATGCCACTTTTTTGAGTGAGTTGCAGGCATCAATTTAAAACTAAATTAGTTTATATTTATCAAATACAATTAAGTTCATCATTGAAAACTGAAAATATTTTCTTTGTCCTTTTGTCTGTTAAACAAAGGTTCAAATGAACTAACAAATGACAGATTTCCAGTTTTATTGCAGTTTAGAGTTTCCCAACTTTTCTGGAAATGGGGTTTGTAAATATTATAAATATATTTTATAATTTATATTTATTTATGTTAATCCTATTGAAAAAATATGTTTGGGGAAATTTCTTTTTCTATAAATAATGTGATCTTGTCTTAAACACTAGCAAACTAGCACTCGCAGTTGCCCCGTCCATGCACAGACAACGGCGCCAGAGATCCATAAGAACCAAAGTTTAAGAAAACATTTCACAGCAAAAGAATATAATACTAACACATTTGCCCTCTGACTGACTGTTGCACAGCTCTGTCACTGCATTTGCATAAAGGTCGCTGCTGGTGTGAGCACACCATTATCCTCTATCTTTTTTTTCTTCTTTTCTTTTTTTGACTGCCTCTAAAATGCAACTAAACACTACATGATCTTTTTTAACGCTTAAATCACTCCTACAGTATTCTGTTAACAGTGAAAAATAACTATTTTTAACTGAGAGCCAAAAACATTTGTCTAGTGTAGGCCATTTCTACAACCCTAATTCCAATGAAGTTGGGACATTATGTAAAACATAAATAAGAACAGAATACGATGATTTGCAAATCCTTTTCAACCCATATTCAGCTGAAAACACTACAAAGACAAGATATTTTATGTTCAAATGAATAAACTTTATTGTTTTTTGCAAATATTCATTCATTTTGAATTTGATGCCTGCAACACATTCCAAAACAATTGGGACAGGGGAATGTTTACCGCTGTGTTACATCGCCTTTCTTTTTAACAACACTAGATAAGCATTTGGGAACTGAGGACACTAATTGTTGAAGCTTTGTAAGTGGAATTCTTTCCCATTCTTGCTTGATGTACAATTTCAGTTGCTCAAAAGTCCGGGGTCTCTGTTGTATTTTGCACTTCATAATGCGCCACACATTTTCAGTGGGAGACGGGTCTGGACTTCAGGAGACCAGTCTAATATTCGCACTCTTTTACTACAATGCCACGCTGTTATAACATGTGCAGAATGTGGCTTGTCATTGTCTTGCTGAAATAAGTAGGGACGTCCCTGAAAAAGATGTTTCTTGGATGGCATATGTCGCTCCAAAACTTGTATGTACCTTTCAGCATTTCATCAGTCCATCTAAGATGAAGTGGTGAACCTCGCCCTATCCTTGCTTGTGAATGACTGAGCCTTTCGGGGATGCTCCCTTTATACCCAGTCATGACACTTACCTGTTTCCAATTAACCTGTTCACCTGTGGAACGTTCCAAACAGGTTTTTTTTTTTAGCATTCCTCAACCTTACCAGTCTTTTGTTGCCCCTGTCCCAACTGTTTTAGAACGTGTTGCAGGCATCAAATTCAAAATGAGTGAATATTTGCCTAAAACAATAAGGTTTATTTGTTTGAACATTAAATATGTTATCTTTGTAGTGTATTCAATTAAATATGGATTGAAAATGATTTTCAAATCATTGTATTCTGTTTGTATTTATGTTTTACACAACATCCCAACTTCATTGGAATTGGGGTTGTACATTTACAGTGCATGTTGTTCAACTATTACTGTAACTTTATAACGGTAGATGTTATAGAGGTGTACCCATAAACCCATACCAACCCATAAAACACTTCATTTGACATGAATTCATGCAGTTAAAAAAAGAAACTACTTGTGTTTACATCAGTCTTCCTTAAAGGCCACTAACTGTATCACACCAAATTAACATTGTGGTGATTTCATCAGAAACCTTATGTTATAACATGTTGTTGTAACATGCCTCTCCCATCTGCCAGGTGGAGTATGTTCACACCCTACTTCGAAGTGTGTGACTCTGCAGACTCTCCCTTCCTGAGGATACAAGGCTCCTGCTGTCCAATCCGTTGCCTTTCTGACCAGGAGTTTCAGGTCAGATGCCTCATGCTAGGTTAAATCAAACCTTATTTGGGTTATTTTTCTTTATTATTATACTTTATTTTATGTTACTCTTTTTGGTGAAGATTTTGTTCTTATTGCTGGAAATTAAAAAGTAATTTAAAAAATGTAAAAGTAATAAAAAAGAAGTAACTGTGCCAGTCAAGGTGCAAAAATTAAAAGTTTTGAATAGAATTGATAAATCAACTGAAATTAAGTATATTTGTGATTATATGTTTTATTTTACAACCAATTATGGGAGTTGTAAACCCAATTTTGCAGAAACGTTGGGACACTTTCTAAGAATGCAATAAAAACTAAAAACTGTAATTTGTTAAGTCACTTGAACTCATATTTAACTGATAAAAGTTAAATAAGAACACTAAGAAGAATTTTGTGTTTTCACTGACAAACTGTATTTTGTAAATATACCCAAAAAATAAGACTGAAACTGGTAATAGGTGAGGTGATCAAAAGTATAAATTAAGCATCCACAAAAGGCTTAGACTTTACAAGCAAGGATGGCTCATGGCTCAACACTTTGTCCCAAACTTTGTTAGAGAATTGTCAGTCATTTAAAATTTAATGTTTCTCAGTGCAAGATTGCAGAGAATTCTGGTCTTTCACCATCTATAGTTCATAGTATCATGAAAAGATTCAGGGGGTCAGGGGAAGTCCTGAAGCTTAAAGGCCACAGGCAGAAACTGCTGCTGAATGTGCTTGACCATTGAGCCCTTATACCTTAGGTGGTATTGTTGGAGAAACCATCATTTTACCATGATGGCCACATGGGCTTGGGAGTATTTTGGAAAACCATTGCCACTGAACAAAGTCTGCCGCTGCATCAAGAAAGGCAACCTGAAATATATTAAAGTTGTGCAATAACACTAGTGGGTTCTCTGAGCCTGAAGTCATCTGAGATGGACCATTAGACAGTGGCAATATGTTATGTGGTCAAAGAAGTCCACGTTACAGCTTGTTTTTGGAAAAAAAGATGTTGGATCATTTATGCCAAACATGAAAAACACCATCCAGCCTGATACCAAAGAACAGCATCTGTGATAGCATGGGTGATGTGCATATACAGTATATGAAAGTACCATTGATTCACAGGCTTGTATTGCCTCAGGACAATGCCAGGCCTTATTCAGCATGAGTTACAAGAAGTAACCAGTACTATTGTAGTCACAATCACTGCTTGCAGGTTTACACAGATAGCTCCAAGGTGCACATGACAGTAAACATGTCCAGATCCTCACACAATTCTTCTAGGCCCAACACATTGAGTTCAGCGGAAGCAGGCTCTACAACAGCCACAGCGCAGTGAACCTCCAGACACACATGGTGTCTGCATTCTCCAGCCTCGCACAGGTGTCATGTGAGCACATCAGCATTACCATGGAGCTTCCCAGAGCAGTGCTGGATTGTAATCTGGAACTGGTGCTAGTAAGATGCCAGCTGAGAAAACTGGAGTGCTCCTGAGTCACGAAGTGTAGGCCATTTCCGCACCACTCACACTTTCTCTGGGTCGGTCCTCAACTCCAGTGCCGCAAACAACTTGACTCAGAAAGTCCACTCAGCGTTGTAGCAGTTTACATTTCCTTGGATGTAAATGTATGTTCTGAAACACTTGCTCCACATTGGACAATGCATCTTCGAAACCGGGCACATGCGAGGAATAGGGTAAGAATCTACCAGGCGATGACAGGTGTTCAGGCGATGACAGTCCACACAAAACCTCCAGTCCAGTGTTTTCTTTTTCACCAGAAGCACCGGAGCAGCCCATGGGCTGTTAGACGGCTTGATTATTCTTACAGTAGCCATTTCTTTAATCCTCTGCTTGGCGATCTCCCTTTTCGCCAGCGGAAGTCGGATGAGGTCAGTGCGCTTACAGTCTTCCTCTGATGCTGAGAAAATATCAGTGAAATGGCACAATAATTCCCACTTTTGTTTCTGTATCAAGGTGTGAGCACTGAACTGCTATGCTCTCACAGTTCATGAACAACGCTGGATTTGGCAGTATTGTCTTTCTGCTCTCATGCAGAAACTAGTTGGCGGGTGGGTGGCTTGTGATAGTGATAGTTGAGCTGCTTGTGGGTGCTGTCCACAATTTCTGGGGATCCACCCACCAATTCTGGCGCTGCATGTTCAGCTGCTCCGACACCGGTGATTTCACCCCAAGAGAACTGTGGTGATCTTGACCCAGGAGTGCTGCCCCCGGTGCTCAGCGAGCATTTAGCCACCCATGGCCCACCCATGTTCAACTTCTCCAGGAACAGCGCTTTCACACAAGGAAGACCAGGGTGACATCACTAGGGAGCTCCGGGACTCTGCTGTTGTGCCATCAGGGACCACCTTTGCCAGTGACAGTTTTCTGTTGCCGACTAGCTATGTGCATGTCCTTATGTCCAACATGGACCCCACAGCAGACAAATAATCCAAGCCAAGAATGCACAAGTCGCCGACCAACCAGAAGTCTGACCCACGTCAGGCCAACATCACGCAGTCACTTTTTGCCCCACATATCCACTTGGGCCCCATGACTGTTCATAACTTCTATTGGCTGCCATCCATCTAAGTTGACACTCTCAATGTTAGGAAGCACCCCAGGCCACAAAAATGAAACAGTAGACCCAGTGACTAGCAGTGCTTTAACTCATAATCCATTAAGATGACAACAGACCCTTAATCCAATGGCAGAGGTTCAATACAATTCAATTCAATTCAATTCAACTTTATTTCTAAAGCACTTTTAACAATGTCTCAAAGCAGCTGTACAAAGACAAGAAATCAGGAATCGGGCCATGTCCCCAACAGCTATCCCTAATGAGCAAGCCAGTGGCGACAGTGGCAGGGAAAAACTCCCTCAAATGATAAGAGGAAGAAACCTTGAGAGGAACCAGACTCAAGAGGTAACCCATCCTCATTTGGGTGACAGGTTAGTTCCATGCATGAGGGAGAAGCACTTGCTGCTCGATGTTCTCACTTACTGCAATGCCAGGACATGCTCCGCAAGCCCATTGGTTCACTGCTGCTTCTGTGCTGTCCACCATGAAACACTGCACCACTCTTAAAGTGTGGGAACTTGACCGAAGTGCAGCTGCAATGCAATTAGCACCAACAAGTCACTATGCTGATCGGCTGGTAAATCCACTAGCGCCTGGACCACTTTCCCTTCCAGTGCTAGGCAAATTTGCATTTCTGTGATCACCAGTTACAAGTAGCTGAGCATAATAAGGCTCTCATGCACCCTTGTAGTGTAGGCACCCTTCTCTGCCTTTTGCCACATCATTTCCAGTTGATCATTGGCAATAAACAGGAATTCTTCATTCTTCAGGAATGCTCCTAAAGCATCTAGACCACAACACGGCAATAATGACAAGGAGTTACTATAAGAAACCATTCGCCATCGGGGGGTGACATACAGAGACATGTTTCACACCCATGGTAGACACACAATCAAGGGCCTACCTGCAATGCATGCTGGGAGAAAGCTACAACTCTGCCCAAAACCATCCTAATCGGCCAACCCACTCCCAACCCACTCCACATTATATTAACCGTATTTATTGATATTACTTTTGATCAACTGCAAATCAAGCATTTTTCACGTTGTTTAATTGTATGCTCAAATGGAAATAAAAAAATGCTAATAAGGAGTAACTTATTTTATGATTAGATCTGAAAATCCTCCAGTTGTTTTGAACACACTTGGATTTTGCTGGATAGGTTGGAATGGAACTAAATGCTGTGGGACAGCAAATATAGAGGAGCAGCTTTAAAACTTAGGCATATATACAATATATGTACAGTATATAAAAATACTACTAATACTATAATAATAAATATTTTGCTTCTGGCTTATTGTGGAAACCTCAGGTTGTCTCCATGATCGGTGAGCACATTGGAACAGTATGGAAAAAGTGGTCAGGTTACAATGAATGCAGCAACATGGACCATGAACATTTTGGGTTGGATGGTGAGAATCAGAAAGTCAGATTCATTTAGAACGTTATTTAAATATTAATAGATTATAAAATGAATCAAATTTGAATAATTTTGTTCTTCTCCTTAGTCTCTCAGAACATGAATGTGAATACCAAAGTGTTGCTTATAGCAGGTACATTTCTCTTGGTAAGTTTCTTAAACTCCAATCTGAATCAAATATTCCTAAATGAATTTCAGCATAATGTGCAAACACTAACTATTATATTCTATTTTCCCAGAATCATATGTTTTTTGAGATGAGCTGAATCAAAAAAAAGAACATTCGAAAACCAGCATCCTTGGACTGTAAACATCTGGTAAATGTCTTTAATTTACAACCAGCCACTGTAAAGACGTTATATACATTTTTAACTACTGGAATGTAGTTAGAGTAACATTGATATTTAAGCAATAGAACATAAGAGGGAGTTGCTTTTATTCAATGTTTTTTACAAAACAAACAAAATAAATAAAGCCCTAAATTTCATATTAAGTATATGCTTTAATACTGACAGTACCTTCCAGGAAAAAGCAGTTCCACAACAAATAGTAACACTAGCAAGTAACAGTTTGAAATAAGTAGTAAGTAGTTTGAGTAGTAAGTAGTTTGAATTACTAAGTGCAAATAAGCAAAGTTAAGTATCATACTATAAAACTCACCTTTTGTGGTATTGACAGAGCGATAGAACTACCGAAATATCAAGTTCAGATCATCCTTTTCAACTGTTGCCAAATAACCTGAATATCATTTTGTAACGGCCAGTCTGTACAGCATTTTGTAGTCCATCTTGTTTGCTGAATTGTATTATTTTCATTTCTGGCCAGTTCCAGCCAGAATTTGTTCAGTTGTTCTGCTGTAACTTCAGTCATCCTGACAGTTTTCACAGTAAAAGGAGATTCTGAATTTGATGTGCATCTGCAGTAAGAATCTTCTTCAGAATCTGATCAAAACAACTAAGGATTGTGTGCATAAAGTTTGTCATTACTTGGCAACACGTCACTGGAATAACACAGTTTTGATGTGACACATCTGTGCTGTTATCACCAACAGCAGTAAAGTTAGAATGCATCTCCAGCAAACAGATTATAAAGTATAAAAATATATAACGAGTAAAATACATGGCTGAAATGATCACAAGTATCTCCTTTTGAGGTTTTTGCAGCACCTTAATATTAATTAAGCTATTGTTATCTGACAGTGTTATTAATTATTTGTCCGGATTTCAACTGCCCCAATTTTCTTGTCCCATTAATTTCTAAGGGGGTTTTTGAAAGTCACATCAGTTTTCTGAAGTTCTACTTGACTGAAAACTTACATACACTAAGAACACTCTGAGCAAAAGTATTGGCACCCCCACTATTTATTTGTCCATATACACACAATCACCTGTCTGAACAAGTGCATTGGTACCCCCAGTTTTATGTTAATATAATTGTGTTAGTTACTAATGCTAGTGGTGCTGATGCTAATGTCATTGCTTCTGGAAATGCACCTCTCTAGTTATTAGTGTAATTGCAGTAGGCAATCACACTATTGTTATCCAAAATTGATTATTATTAATTTTTTATTATTATTATTATTAGTGTGATTGCAGTAGGCAAGCAATCTGTGTCAAACTTGGCAATTACTTGGAGCAGAGTCTACCACTGCATTGCTCTGCAACTCTCTAGTATGTATTTGCTGTCCAATAACAAAATGCAACAATACTTATGTCTACACTCATTTAATTTAACTTGCATGCTTGAGGTCTGTAACATGCTTACATATCTATGGCCAAGCAAACAGTTTTGTGGCTAAAATATCCTGGAACTTCATGTCACCTGTCCTCAGAAGAGTCCATGGATCACAACTCCAAATCCTGAATGATCCAGCACATTTTGCAGTTTCAACAAACTGCCAATAAGTGACTATAATTCATGATTCCAGTTGAGGTTCCAGTGCCACTTGCTCTTCAGGTGTTCAGGGTAACTCTTAGGAAGAGCTTTGGAAGCAGTGTCTAATTCAGCATTGTCAATTCTGCCTGGGCCACATCAACATTTTTGTAAAACTAATTACACTGATTTTTTTTTTTACTTTTTATCTCAGGATTTGTAGTTAACCACTGAATCACACTAAAAGCCCAAACTTGAAAACTCTGAATAGTTTTTGAAACATTCAAATGCAGTAGATAGACATCAACTTTAACCAGTTTTACTGTGCCAGATATAAGCCCACACACACTGCACAGTAGCGCATGTGGAACATGGGTGCAATAATTCAATGGTAATAAATATTTCAATATTATTTTTTGGACATTTGCCCTGGCCGAATGAAACTTTAGTTTTACATTAGGTTAACCAATAATCAAATTGAAGTAACATACAACTGAAACAGCCTCAATTGACTGTTTTCAGTTAAATGTGCTCAAGTAGATTACATGTAGCTAGATCAAATCTCAGACTGAGATCAGACTGCTTACAGGCCTCAGCATTTCCTCCATCTTAAACCCTGCCAAAAGTACATCACTCCACAAGCAAGTGTTAGCAGCAGCTGCATATTTGACATTTATTGCTATCAGTCATCTGTAATTGAAACATTATTTCAAACACTTTAGTTTATAAATCCAGGCAGTATGTCATAGATGTAGACAAACCCCAATCCCAATCTCCAAAACCACATCAGTTATTCTTCATTCCTGTTTGGTGGTAAAGGAGAATCAGGATTTTTCAGCTGACAGCGTAGTCACAAAAATTTCTTTCCAAGGCAAAAATCACAGAATTCTGAGTGCTTCTGGGAAGCAGGCACAGTGCGATATCTTTTAGGCTTTCAAGCTTCGACACAGCTTAAAAAAAATTATCAACAGACTCCATCATATATCTCTTCAAAAAACTTTGAAAATATATTTTTTCTTACAATTTCAAAAACAATTTTTTAACACTGAAATTAAAATACTGCACTAAAATGTAACCCTGTTTATGACAATTTCAAATAAAAGTACTCGCTTTCTAAGAAGGGTGGATTATGTGAAGCTGAATAACATGCCAGACGAGGTCAATGTGACTTTCTGTACAATGGTGCACCAAATGTCATTTGATTGGTTTTGTTAATCAGCCTTCATCAGATCCACAGTACGACAATTTTTGAAGCTTGTTTCTGCACCGGCTTAAGAGTTTCTTAATAACTATTTGAAAACATTTGTAACTGTCATTTGACTCCTCCTTCATTCTCAGGGGCATTTTAGCTGATCAGATATTTCGACCAGGAAATTGGGCTTTCCAGTAGTCAATATCCCTTTTTGTTTTTCTATTCAAAACAATGTTCAATTCATAAATAAGTGAGTCATATGCCCTAGGAAGGTCCTCTTCATCCACATTGAAGGTAACTGAACCTAGAAAAGAAATAAGATTGTATTAAAAGAGAAACTGAAAAAATAGCACACTGTACAAATATCATATGTAGCATTGTTGTAGTTAAAATTTAGACTGATAAATTCAAGTGTGGGGAAGTTTTCCTTTTTGTTATAATGAGGGTTAGTATCATTATATCATAAATAAATTTGCTTAAGGTGGTGTACTGGCCCTACCCCTGGCACTGTTCACCCATGAGCAAGACCTAGCGACCACCACTAGCATTCACCAGCCCATGAAAATCCTCCCATGCCCTGAAAACACAGAAAAATTACACAAATAGAAAATAAAATATTCCTATTAAAGTGCAATGGTGTCTTTTCTGCTCTATGTTTTGGATCAAGTTCAAAGATGTGTATGTGTGTGTTTTGTACACCCTGGTGGTGCTTGTGATAAAGTTAATAATGCAAGCATATGTGGATTTGTGTGCAGCCACTCACTTGATGCTGTCAGTGTGTGTCTTGTACTCCATGATGGTGTTTGGTGGCAGGTTGAGCACTCTGCGGAGAGTGTCTCTGATGCGAGCTGTAGTGGCCTGATCACTTGCTGTTTTGTTCCAGATAGAGATGATATCCTCCTAGACACAGACACACATACACACACACGCCTACCTCAATTAAACCATTAAGGACATCAACTACAGCAATGCACCCTGACCCAAATCACTTTTCAACTCACTTGTGCTTCATTATTAATGTGCCACGAGTGTAAGTGCAGCAAGAAGATTAAATTCTGCTGCCTTCAAAGTTTTGGGTTTTTTTTAAGTGAGATTAAGAAGAATAGATTAGAAATTACAACTGCAATAAATTCTCATGCAGCCAACATATCAACAGACCATATGCATTTCCAGATTAGTCACACTTACAGAATTTAGACTGAATGAGTGAAGCTGCAGACCTCTAAATTAGTACAATGAAGCAAAAAGCCTGTGTAATTGGGTACTCGGGCTCAGTGTTTTAGTACCTGGAATCGGACAGAGACAACAGCGCCACAGATCTCCTCACCAACCATGAACTGCTCACCCAACATGGCCAGGATCAGATTCTCCCAGCAGCGTGAAGCCAGACCCTTCCGCAGCCGAATTATCCACTTCCCTCCACTCTTATTAGCATCATCCTAGTGACACAGAGGAGACAAAACAGAGAGAGACATAAATGAACTGAAAAAAATGCTCAGCAATAACAATAGATTAATCAAAAATATTATATCTGATCAAAACAAATTACACTGTGGGTTATTGGTCATCCTTTCCTTGAATATTATGTCAGATTTTTCTGTTGAATAATTGGTGAAATAATCCTTTAACATATGCACCTCCCACATGGGCTTGATTCCCTCCTTAAACAGGTGGAAGTCACTGTGGCCAGTCAGATCACCTGGTCTGATCATGTGACTGTAAAACCGCCAGAACTGCTCCACCTGTGGCACAGATTGTATATTAGATGTGATTAATACAGCCTGAACTGTCAAGAGGAAATAGCATAAGCGAGTGTGTGTTTGATTTTGTTTACAGTTATGACTGCGTATTGAAACACTTAAGCTGAAGGAGAGAAGGATTGACTCTATAGTCTATATATTCAAGTCTGGCTCTCAATTTACAAAAATGTGTGTGTGTGACTAACCGAAGCAAAGCTGCCGATCTGTTTGATGTTCTGTTCATAGCTCTGTGTACTGGCTGGTCTGCCTGGGGTTCGCCGAGAATACCAGAATGTGTAGTTATATTGAAGAGGGTGTTCACCTGCCCCAGGAACCACAGCCTACAACACAAACAGAGGAGAAAGTTTTTATGCCTTGGTACTTTAATAAATGTGTGTACAGTTGTACTGATCTCACTAGCTAGTTCTGTGACAGGCTACACATATCACATTGTGCATGACAGCAAAACATGCACACAAAAAACATGTGCCAAAGCAATCTGGTACAAACTTTGGGAATACATGTCCTGAGATGAACCAGCCAGACTTAAGAACAGAGAGAGGCGCGCACACACACACACACACCTTCCTCTTGGTAGTGTTTTGGTCCTTTTCTTCATCCTCATTCCTTTCCTTCTCACTGTCTTTCGGTGAGCCGTTGTCCTGGTCATGATCTCCACTGTCATCATCTTTCAAACTGCAGTTACCACAAAGTAAAAAAGAAAAAGTCAGGGTAAAAAATGGCTGCAGTATCAATTACCTTTTAAAAGCATCAAAAAGACTGAAATATCCTGCAATGGTGATGCCTTCAATTTTCATAAGAGCCCCTGAACCAGCAGACAAAAAACAGACCCACTGCATCATAAAATCCACCAGCACATTTTTACAGTGGCTAACTTGCAGACCCTTCACCAAACATGCTGTAAGTCCAAAAAGGATTCCTCTGACCATAACACATCATGCCAGCCATAGTTTTAATGGTGAAGGTGTGGGGATGCATACTGTGTGATGGTTTTAGAAGGAGGTTCCTTCTTGCAACTCCTCCAAACAGCTTCTTTTTATAAAGGTGGTGTTTAATTAGTTGATTTTTGTTGACAGCCCCAAAAATCAACAACCCAAATCTAAAACTTCAGCCTGCACCTTCATCATCACTATGGTCATAGGTCAAAGTCCTGGGGGGTCCTTTTCTTAAGCTCTGTGTGTATTTTCAATAACTATTACCTGATTTATGCAGACCAACAACCATACTTTTGTTGTTCCCACAGTAATAGATGTCAACAGAAGTTTATATTTGTGCAAGTATATATACTATAGGGAAGCAGGCAACAACTAAGTTTTGCTTATTTTCATTACAGACTTCCTGGGCAGATTCCTTCAAAATGAACAGAATTATCCTACTTCCTTCCCAATAGTAAAGTTGTCATCTTGTGACTGATTTCACGTGTGTAGCCTGTAAAACGTCCTATCAGACCAACTGGGACATTCAAGGTGAAAAGTATGTAGGATCAGGAGTGATGTAGCAGGGACCTTTTATATCCAACCCACATGGAATCACGGCCATGAGATGACAACTTTTGGTACAATTTCTCCCCAAGAAAACAAGCAAATCAACTATCACTGACATTCTGCATTAAATTTGAGCTGACAGTATATATTGTCCTATGTATTTGTGAGTTATTGTTTGGATTAAACACCTTCTGCACACATACCGCACATTTATTTAAACAGAATGCAAGTGGCATTCAAGATAAACTTTATTTTTAAACCTGTTGATTTGTCTTAGTCATGTCCACACGGCATAAGTTACTAGAACTACACTTATCGTAAACACTCCTGTAGGAAGAAAACGTGAGCGGTTTTTCTTTGACTGGAGAGCGGAGAGTCAGCGAGAGCACGGCGGCTTCTAGTTTCCATGCCCCGGCTAGGAGATCACGATGAACCCGGGGACTCATTTGCGGCCTACGAGGCCGCCTGACTATTCAGCCTAGTAATGCACATGTTTGTCTCGTGCTTCCAATTAACATACGTGTTATGTATGAAGCCTGCATAATGTAACTTGCCATGCATGCACTGTGCTGTAGTCCTGTACGCGTGGGGCAGACACACCTCTCACTCCTTCTCTGCGCTACAAACAGCTACAGAGCAGGACTTTACCCACAGGATGTGCGGTGACAACAGGAACAACTAATTAACGGCAGCAACGAGTTTCGATGGTTACTGTCTACTCACGCGTCAAATTTGTTGTTCATTATTTCCTAAGTTCCGGTCTTCCTCCGCTCGCTGTCCCGGCGGCCGACCCGTCAAATCCACAGCATCAGCAGCGCGTGCACGAGCGCTTAGCGTGCACGAGCATCCTGGTACAGTGGCGAGCGGACTGCGCATGCGTATATGCAACACTTTGGGAAAAGCCCTTATAAAGGGAAGGCTATTTTTTTCTATTATCAAACCAAAGTAATATATAAAAGCGTATGGTCTCTTTAATAACAACGTTAGAATTGCGAAGAATTTCAGATTTTGGTCATCATTTTTCACATGTGGAGGGTCCCAAATAAACGGTTTTAAATTTTTCCATCCACTCAAACAGCCCAGTTACTTTGGCTGCCACTTATATGGACTTCAATTAATCTTAAAAATATACTTTGACACAAAACACAGTCAGGGCAGCACGGTGGCGCAGTGGATAGCGCTGTTGTCTCACAGCAAGAAGGACCCGGGTTCGATCCCCGGGTGGGGCGACCTGGGAAATTTCTGTGTGGAGTTTGCATGTT
>JAOVVG010000023.1:8864090-8875526 GCA_028566375.1 Leptodoras nelsoni
CTCAGAGTTGCCGGCTGGGCACCGGCTCCCCCGTGACCCCGTAACTGGGAATAAGCGGTACAGATAATGACTGATGATGACTGACTGACTGTGTGTGTGTGTGTGTGTGTGTAATAAAGTATAATTAGTGTGAGTGTGTATATTATATGCCTACAAGTAATCAATATAAAAAGGTTCAGTTATTTGTTAAATTGCTTATTTTCTGGTACCAGGACAATTCAATTCAATTAAATTTTTTCAATTAAATTTTATTTCTAAAGCGCTTTTAACAAAGGACTGCCTCAAAGCAGCTTTACAAAGACAAGAAATCAGGACATGGCCTATAGGCCTTGTCCCCAACAGCCAACCCTAATGAGCAAGCCAGTTGCGACGGTAACAATGTCATCTGTTTTTCCTTATACAGTTAATTTTGCAAAGGAACATATTTCTAGGTGTATCCACTGAAGAGTTTTATGTACCAGGTAAAAACTAAAAAAGTAATACCTTTATAAACTACAAATAATAAATACATTTGTACACAAGGCTTTTGTGTTTTCCTGGCCAATAAATGTTTTCCAAATACAGCTGCTGTGTTCCTGTTCAATCTCTAATCAGTGAGTATTAATGTAACAAACGCTGGCATTAAAGCATATACGAGACCCTGTCCAGTTAACACTGACTGTACAGTGTCACCTGCTGGTTCTTCCCTGTCAACACACACTTTACAGGCAATGAGACACCACTAAAATCCTGTCACATTTGGATCATGCATATAAAATTACTGATTTTAAAAATGTCATGTCAGTTTGCACTGAAGACAAATATGAAAAATTGTGCAAATGTTGGACAGCACAAAACTGGCTTTGGTTATCTTGGGTATTGCTAAAGAAACACTGTGATATGGAAATGTCCTTACAGAATATTCTAATTCACACAACCCTAATATAACAATAACCTAACAAATTACTATGGTACATTATTTATGGTACAGAATAATGGTAAGGCTGTTTTGAGGTGTCAATGCATTTAAAGAATGTAATAGAAATACTAATACTTCTACTACTACTACTACTACTACTACTACTAATAATAATAATAATGTGTGATTAGAGGTTTAAAGCTGAACTCACCTCCTGAACTGCCTGGCCCAAAAACTCCTGACTGCTTATTGCTTTCCTGCACACACAGACACACACATAGACACACATACACAATATTGACAAACAACATATGTGCCAATTTCTGTGAACAGACTGAAAACCTACCATCAGAGAAAAACCCTACAGTTTGAGTAATAAACCTTTTAAAGTTTTCAGATAATAAAGTCTTTAGAATAAATAATTTAATAAACTAAGCATTCACCACAACAAAAGTACTGCCACCCAAAAAAAGAGAGCAGGGCATAACAGAAATGGACAGATCATAGTCCTGGCAGCAGTGAAAAGCAGATTCACTTCGCAGCTCTAAATTCGCAGCTCTCAAGGACAAGTAGGTTCAACAGAGAGAACAAGAAAAAACATACATTATGAAAGCAAAAGTTTTCACATGGTATGTACAGGGTGTTTAAACTGAATGCACTTTAAGTTGGTGTGATGCACCTTGATGTTATAAATACAGAATGGGCTCTTTGTTCCCAGGGGCTGTCTGGTTGATACTAAACCAATATTCACTTTCTGGACTATTAGCTATCACAGAGGACTTGAGAATCATGAATCACATAAATATGGAAAACCTGATGCAACCGAGCAAAATAAATTCCTGGGCAAAGCTGTCATACATGCAATCACCTCACAATTACACATATCATAAAGACACTAACTTGACTTGAATAATATGTTCTGGGTGCGATACAAGAACAGAAAATCATAGCTTATATTAAAATAACTGTTTGTTTACTTTTTACTGAGGGGTGATGTTTGTATTTTCAAATGTGATGTGTTACAGGACATTTATTTTCTCTTAGTCAATAATAATGAACATATGAACATATAACTGATGAGCTAGCCATAGATTACTACATAATGTTGGCAACCATGTTTTAGTTTAGTCAGTTAGGTTTCTGGGCTAAAACATGGAACTTTAAGTGGGCTAGCTAATAAATTTGATTTGTCTATATAAGTTACAGGTATTACATCCATTACATCCTGTTGCATAATTAAGTAAGTTATTAAAGTTTGTATTTGGTAGTATGCAAGTGTGTTTACCTTGGTATTTTCCGTGCGATGGTGAGTGTGTATTCTGCACTGCAGTCTGGCTGGTATGTGGAAGGCAGAATGACATAGCTTGCAGGGGGCAGCCTACACTGCACACAGACTTCCTGAGAGTAAGAGTGAGGAACGCAACTCACCACAGGGCACATTGTACCTGAGATCACCATGCAGTCTGTTTCACCAGGAACCTACAAACACACAGAGACAATAACCACTCAACATCTGACAATAAACATCATGTAAATGTTGATATTGTTATTTGGTGACAGCTTTATTTTGAATACTACTATAAAGGTCATGGATGAGACAAAGCAGAATTAACAAAGCAAAAGGTCAATGTACTGTGGGAGGATATGGGTCCATGTTTTTAGTTCATTATTTTAGTCAAGTCACTGGTATATTACTGGATATATTACTGCATGTTCCATAAAAGTGACAGTTTGAAAAAAAGAAAAGAAAATTTTGGTCAGTGCTTCAGAGCAGAGACAGAACTTCCTGTCACTGTGACTGTAGAAAATTCTGTTTGTCTGTCATGCACATGCTTCAAGCATGCTGTATGGTCATTTAAAAACAGCAGCAATAAAATGGTGGCTAGATGAATACTATGAATAACAATATAAAAATTATATATTTTTAAAGGAAATTACTGTACTAATTGGGCCATGTATCTGTACAGTGGTTCTTTGTTGTCCAGCAACACTGGATGCAAGTCAATATTTGTACTGTAGTGTGTTACAACCTACATGGAACATATACACTAAAGTACCAGAAAAACTGGTAAAAAGCCTGTCCAAAGTACTTAGCAATGCCATGTCGCTGGTTGCATCTGTCAGTGCATATATAAAGCAATAGACATCCATGGAAGCTTCTAGAGCTGTTTCCACTGTGAGAATGGCAAGTTATCATGATTTTGCAATTTTCAACCTGATTTAATAGTTTGAGGATAGCTTGTGAGATGGAGCTTGTGAGATGGGTTATAGGATTTCAAGAAGCAAAGTTGAGATTTTCATGTATGAGCAGTTCAAGGGTGTACTGTGACTACAGGAAAACCTCGACTTATGACAGCAGCATGGCCATAAAAAGACTCTGGGTGAACACTGCCTCAAGTAACATTAGAATTCATCAACATCAGCGTGAGGACTGTGCAACATTCACTCCAAGATCCCACCAAGGGGGTCCTACCAAGTATTAACTGGTATTCCATTTATCTGATACGTGGCACCCCCAAACAAATCTGAGTCTAAGATTAATAATTAGATTAATAGTGGTCTTGTGGGCACATAGTATACATTTATGCATGTGAGCTGTCTATTACACCTTATAATAAAGTCTAGGCATTACATCCATCATACTGATATGTCTACAGTCTGCCCTCCCCCTGCTACTGACCTCATATATATGAAAGCCAATGGCATGAAGAGTGTTCTCTGAGCTATGCTGGCGTAGCGTAACTCTAATGTTTGTCCCCCCAGGATCATAAGTCACTATGAGGGGAACATGAGGGTTCTGTCCATGTGATGGGAAGTTCCGACCTCCTCCAGCCGTACAGCCAACCATCCAGCAGCCGCTCACACTTGCCATCTCCCATTCTACACCCAGACACTCCTGCTGCACACTCTGCACTACAGAGTGAACCTTTACTGCACTACAAAGAGTGTGAAGGAAAAATGTTGAGTTATAACAATCAAATGTCTGGTAAAAAACAAATATGATCCACATGATGTTTCTACCAAAGGTTTCTATCAAAAGATGACTTTATTGAATACATTTATTTAACGTAAAAATAAAAGAAATGTGTGCAGACCTGAGGTAAGTGGGACAGGTAGCATGTACTCGAAGAAGGAAGTGCCCCTGGGCTTCCTGTAGGAAAGTGCTGGGCACAAGCAGGTAGAACCCAGCACTTAAGTGTGCATGTACCACCACCTCACGTGCATATGTGTGTGTGAGTGAGGATGCACAGGGGGTCGAGTTCAGTGTCCTCTTCAAGTTAAAGTGCTTTTTGTCCACCTGTGAAACCAAAAGCATAAAATCACACAGTGACTAGTTATATTCCACATCTCTGTACTCAACTTTGAGAGGCTGATAAGTGGCCAAATGAACTACCAGCTCCAAAGTGTGAGAATAAAGTATGACTAAAGAAACAATAATAGGCACTGATATAATTTCTTATACAGAAGAAACCAGCCAAGGATAAAATATAACAAATAGCCATATGGGCAATGCAATAAGATTTTTCCCACAAACCTTCCATACATGCAGTGCAATGGCCTGATAGTATGGGTGCGGATGAGCATCACCAACCGAGTTCCCTTTCTGGGAACTGTATGATGAGCTCCATGGTCCATGCTGCAGGAGTGACATGAGTACCTCTCCTCCTTCCCGAACCTTTAACCAGAATTTAGGATTGCTGCTGTAGCTACTGTTGTTACGACAGCCCCCTGCTGAGTGCCCTTTGACCCAGGAGCCAGCTATCTGCTGGGTGTGAGTCAAGAGAGACCCTGTACCAAGAGAGGAGACACACAGGTGGCAGTTGAAGCCATAGTCCATATGATTTCCTGAGCCAAATAGCTACAGTACACTGAACTGAGACCAGGAATACAACCAAGATGATCAGCAAAAGCACATTAAAATGTACAAAATATGGGGAACTGTAATATTCAGAATAGTTTATGCAAAAGTGGATTAGCCTGCTGCAAAATACAGCTTGTATAAATGAACAAGAGGAAAAGCGCTGTAAGGCAAGTTGTCTAGTTGTTAGTAAAAACAAAGTTTAACTGTATTGTAAGTAGAAACCGGCCTCTTTAACATCTTTATTTGGTGCATCACAAGAGAGTCTTTCAAATGACTTTAAATTTATTGCTGGTTTTCTGAACGAAATATTCAAAATGTATTAAAAAGTCTATAGTTGACCCATGAACAATGAGTAGGCCAGGTGAAAAAAGTAGGACTTAAAAAAAAGACATCCCACATTCTAATGTTCTCGATCACTTCTCAAGAGTTTGGGAGTAATATAAGGAAAATCCTCAACTATTTGAGCTGCAAGTGATCCTAGGGATTAACAGCAGGCTTACCGCAGCAAAGTACTCAGGATGGGTTATACTGCTGTGAGACCCCAGAAAGATATGCTGCAGAGTAACAGTTTAATACTCTGAACATCAGAAGCATTGCAGCCAACAGACAGTGTACCCAGGCTGCCCTGACTACAATTCTTCGACTGTAATGCTGTCTGTAGTTCTTTTTACTAAAATATTGTTCAAATTGCTATTACTAAAGCCAAATTGGTATTTCAAAATTACAAAATGTGCTCTGTGGTCAGACAAGTCCATGTTTCAGATTTGTTTTTGGGAAGAAAAATGGACATTGGATTCTATGTGCCAAAGATGAAAAAGACTGTTACCAATGAAAAATGCAAAAACCAGTATCTGTGATGACATGGGTGTGCATCAGTGCCCACGGCATGGGCGATCTGCATATATATGAAGGTACCACTGATGCGGAGGATTATCTTGGTATATTTTGGTCATATGGTCTATATTGTCTAACTCCATGTCTCTTTCAGCAGGACAATGTCAGGCCTCATTCTGCATGAGTTGCAGCAGTGTGGCTTGACTGGCTTGCTTGCAGTCCAGATATGTCTCCTACTGAAAATGTATGGAGTTTGTAATTTTAAATTGTATTGCTGAACAAAAAAAAGAGTTGCTGAGTAGGATGCCTGTTGCTATGTAATGAACAGAAAACAAGAATCAATGTTGTAGGTACCTGTGTAAATGCTCTGAAGATGATGATCCTCACTGATTGGATATCCTACAATGACTTCATCAAATTTCTGCTGGAATTCCATCTCATCTACCCAGAATTCCCCCTCTTTTGTGTTGCCCAACAGATCTGCCGAGAATGAGGGGTCCAGCAAAGTCCACCCCACTCCTCTAAAGTGTGTGTGTGTAAAGGACAGAGAGAGTGACTGGTGAGAGAATGAAAGAGTTTGAGAGATATTTCATGTGCATCTGCATTACAATAGCCACATTTATTCTGTTGGTTTGAGATGATTTTCAAATTACTGTACTGTTGTACTTAAGAATTAAACTTTAATAGAGTGAATTCTCTGCATCTGCAAAGAGACATCATGGTATAGATCATGTTCCCTAATAGAACTTTCAAATGATGATGACAAAGATGTCTTCTGTATGACAAGTGTGTTTTTGTTTACAATGTGATAACACCATGTGATTTTTCTTTGTGTACTGGCATCAAACTCTCACTGCTAGCTGCATATTGCAATAGGCTAATGTAAAAATTACAACTTGGAATTATAAGATACCAAAGAATGCCAAAAAATAATCACATCCCATAGTCTGGAAAATACAGCACCTACTTTTCAGCCCAGGCTCCTTCCCAGCACTTCCTGCCCCACGGATTGCGCATCTGCAGCAGCTGTACTTGTGCACCAGTACTTGTTTTCACATCTCTCCATTCCATTACACTCATAGCATGGAACTGATTCTGCTCAGGGTCACCTACCGGAAGACAGAGAAAAACCTACAGATATGGTTACAACATAATACTATAGTATACAACAATGCAGTACTCTACGTAATGTATGATAATATGCTGTATACTGACCAGGCAGTTCATTAGGTACACCAGTTCAACTGCTCTGTAACGCCATTATCTACTCAGCCAATCACATGGCAGCAACTTGATGCATTAAGGTATGTAGACCTGGTCAAGACGAACTTCAGAACATCAAAGCAAGTATCAGAATGGGGAAGTCTGAGGAGTCTCAATTTCAAACATTTGGATGGTAGGGTCAGATTTTGGCCTAAACAACATGAAAGCATGCCTTGTATCAATGGTTGAGGCTGGTGGTGGTGTAATGGTGTAGGGGGTATTTCTTGGCACACTTTGAGCCCCATAATACATACCGAGCATCATTTAAATCCCACAGCCTACCCGAGTATTGTTGCTGACCATGTCCATCCTTTTATGACCACAGTGTATCCATCTTCTGATGGGTATTTCCCATAGCTCGCAGGATAGCTTGCCATGTCACAAAGCTCAAATCATCTCAAACTTTCTTGAACATGACAATGAGTTCACTTTACTCAAATGGCCTCCACAGTCACCAGACTGCAATCCAACAGAGCACTTTTGAGATGTGGTGGAATGAGAGATTTCCATTATGGATGTGCAGCTGACTAATCTGCAGCAACGGCATGATGCTATCATATCAATATGGACCAGAATCTCTGAGGAATGTTTCCAAAACCTTGTTGAATGTATTCCATGAAGAATTAACGCAGTAATGAAGGCAAAGGGGGGTCCAACCTGGTACTAGCAAGATGCCTAATATCCTAATAAAGTGTCTGTATAATAATATGATATAATTAAAAGCATAATACTATGCTATATTTCAATAATATTCAGTAGAGCATATAATGATATGATGGATATATGACGTTTATAATAAAAGGTAAAATGCAGAGCTTCCGCTTCAGGTTTCAGGTTCAGCGACCATAACAAAAAGGTAAAGCACCATTTACATAATATTACTGATCTTTATTCATTCATTCCTTCATTCTCCAAGCTGCTTATTCAACTACTGGGCTTCCGAGGGTGACCAATAAACTGAAATAAAATAGAATAATTCTACTTTTTAAGAATAAAGGAAGGATGGATGGACCCATGTACATGGAGATTCTAGGGAATAACCTGATGAAAACATCTAAAAATGAGCCAAATATTCATATTCTAACTGGACAATTACCACAAGCATGAGGCCAAAGCGCCCATACACTAGAATGCTAGGAACAAGGTTCTGGAGTGGCCTAGTCAAAGCACTGACCTGAAGTTAATAAAAAAAGTCTATGGAATGACTTGACTGTTAGCTGAAGACAAAAGTACCCTAACAAGTATTGACTCTGAGCAGTTGGGGTCACTTCAGTTCTGGCAATTAAATAATTAATTGCATGTGGTATAACCCCTGGCAAAATGAAATTCCTCAAGATCAAACAGAGAAAGAAATATATATAATATATACAAATTACCCAAATATAAATTAGCATTAACAGAGAGCACTACCAAAACATAATGAACTGTTGGTCTTAGCCAATTAAAAGGAAAAATGGCTTCAGCAAGACATCTGTCAGTTGAAACAATGGAAAGCATTATAAAACTCCTTCAAGAAGGAAAGCCAACACAGAGTGTGGCAAAAGATTGTTTCCAGTCAGCTAAAACGAAAATGTCTAAATGAAAATGTCCACATTTTCAATGGGAGACAGGTCTGGACTGCAGGTAGGCCAGTCTAGTACCCGCACTCTTTTACTACGAAGCCACCCTGTTGTAACGAAGCCACCCTGTTGTAACCCTGTTGTAACACGTATTTTGGCATTGTCTTGCTAAAATAAGCAGGGACGTCCCTGAAAAAGAGGTTTCTTGGATGGCAGCATATGTTGCTCCAAAACCTGTATGTACCTTTCAGCATTAATGGTTCCTTCACAGATGTGCAAGTTACCCATGCCATGGGCACTAACACACCCCCATAACAATCCGGGCTGATAACAATCCGGACAGTACTTTTCCTCTTTGGCCCGGAGGACACGAGGTCCATGATTTCCACAAACTATTTGGAATGTGGACTCCTCAGACCACAGGACACTTTTCCACTTTGCGTCAGTCCATCTCAGATGAGCTTGGGCCCAGAGAAGCTGGTGGCATTTTTGTGTGTTGTTGGTATATGGCTTTTGCTTTGCATGGTAGAGTTCTAACTTGCACTTGTAGATGGAGCGACGAACTCTGAACGTGTTCACTGACAATGGTTTTCTGAAGTGTTCCTGAGCCCATGTGGTAATATCCGTTACAGAATGATGTCAGTTTTTAATGCAGTGCCGCCTGAGGGATCGAAGGTCACGGGCATTCAATGTTGCTTTTCGGCCTTGCCGCTTACTTGCAGAGATTTCTGATTTCTGACAAAAGATTCTCTGAATCTTTTGATGATATTATGGGCTGTAGATGATTAAATGCAAAACGTTGGGAAACATTGTATTTAAACTGTTGGATTATTTGCTCACACAGCTGTTCACAAAGTGGTGAACCTCACCCCATCCTTGCTTGTGAACAACTGAGCCTTTCGGGGATTGATTATACCCAATCATGGCACTCACTTTCCAGTCTTTAGTTGCCCCTCTCCCAACTGTTTTGGAACGTGTTACAGGCATCAAATTCAAAATGAGTGACTATTTGCAAAAACAATAAAGTTTATCCATTTGAACATTAAATATCTTGTCTTTGTAGTGTATTCAATTGAATATGGGTTGAAAAAGACTTCATCATATCATCATATTCACTTTTTATTTATTTATAAATAATTTATGTTTCATATATTTATGTCCCAACTTCACGGGAATTGGGGCTGTAGTAAAACAGATATACAAAGCAGCTATGCTCATTATAGACAAAGAAAAACATACATTTAACATGAAATGTACATTTTATCTAAAAGGATTGCCATCACCTAACATGCCCCATACTGGTTTGATCCCCTGGCTACCTTAATTGTGACTATAGAAGCAACATAATGATATAAATTTTTTTTTAAACAAAGCTCCCAAGAAGCACCTTTTGAGCCTTTTGATTAAATTACGTGTTAATACGGTTTTAATCAGACAGAGCGGTACCGTTGATTTCTGTTAACATTCTCCACATCGTTGGACTTAATGTCAGTTATTTCTATAAACTCACCAGTTAAAAACAACTCTGTCTAATTTATCACAATGACAACTGCATATAATAAATGTTCTGTTCTTCCACTTACCAGTAGGGGCTTCATGTAAATAGCAACTGATGTAACTCCGCCTCCTTATCTCCTTTGAGAGCTCTGGGAACAAGCTCCTCCCACCAGGTGTGTTCACAGACTTTTTTAAACTCCAATGTTCAGCTACACCCCCACTTAGGTCCACCACTGCCTCACACACCTGTCCTGCCCATAAACGTTCATATGAACCATGCAGCCTTTAGAAAGAGACAGACAAATTATGTTGTGAAAATATTTTGTGTACTGGAAGACATACTATATAGCAAAAAAGTATGTTAACCCCAGACCATCATACCCATATTCGGGCCTTCCACAACTATTGCCATAGTTGTATTGCAATGTTGAACACATGCAATTGTATAGGACTTATTTCCATTCTGTAACATTATAATTTCCCTTCATTATACATATAAGAAGGGAGGGATTTGGGTGTGTTTCTTTAATAACATTGATAAAGGCCATGAGGTTAAACACAGAATACTGAGTTTATTCTTATTCACTTAATGAACATCACCATACTCACTTGGCATATGCTTTCTCCAACAATGCTACCCAGAAAGCCATGGGGCTGTGACAGCGAGAGAAACAGGGCGTGTTGTTGATGCAAGGCAGCTGATCATCTATCCGAACTTCTGTCCAGTGTCCATTCCTCCAAAATTGGAACCGAAACTGACCAGTGTAACCTCTCTGACCCCACACACATTGACCAGGGGGCATCACCTAGAACAATCATACACACACTCAGTCTCGTCTCATTGTGACCAGTCTTCCAGGCCCTGATTTGGGTATGCAGAGCTCTGCAATTTTTATTGTAATTCATTCATAGTCAGTAATCTCTTTATTTGGTTAGGGTTGTGGTGGCTCCAGAGCCTAAGCCAGGTAACAGGTGAACACACACTTACTCAATCACAACTTTATGGCAATTTAAAGTAGCTCACCAACATACTGGCATGTTTGAAGGAAACTGGAGAGATCAAAGGATACCAGAAAACCCAGAGGAAACCTATGTGGGCATTGGAGAACATGAGGAATTTCACAGACAGACTAACCCAAACTCAGAATTACACCCACAATCTGTGCCATCCACACATTATTCAACATATTAAAAAGGTAGGGCAGGGCAATATGAAAATCTCTGTAATTTAAGGCTAAAATATGATACGTGATCTCATTCAATGCGTTTTCTTTATTTTCATGACTATTTACATTGTAGATTCTCACTGAAGGCATCAAAACTTTTAATGTAAATGTGGAGTTATGTACTTAACAAAAAAAGGTGAAACAACTGAAAACATGTTTTATATTCCAGTTTCTTCAAAATAGCCACCCATTGCTGATTACTGCTTTGCACACTCTTGGCTTTCTCTCAATGAGCTTCAAGAGGTAGTCACTTGAAATGGTTTTCAGGTGTGCCTTATCAGGGTTAATTAGAGGAAT
>JAOVVG010000023.1:8895699-8906904 GCA_028566375.1 Leptodoras nelsoni
GTCTTGTAGGTCTTCCATTTTCTGATTATTGCTCCCACAGTAGATTTCTTCACACCAAGCTGCTTGCCTATTGCAGAGTCAGTCTTCCCAGCCTGGTGCAGGTCTACAATTTTGTTTTTGGTGTCCTTCGACAGCTCTTTGGTCTTCACCATAGTGGAATTTGGAGTGTGACTGTTTGAGGTTGTGGGAAGGTGTCTTTTACACTGTTAACGAGTTCAAACAGGTGCCATTAATACAGTGGAGGACAGAGGAGCCTCTTAAAGAAGAAGTTACAGGTACCTGCTTGTTTGTAGGTGACTTATTTTCGACCATCATTTGCAAATAAATTCTTTATAAATCAGACAATGTGATTTTCTGAAATGTTTTTTCTTATTTTGTCTCTCATAGTTGAGGTCTACCTATGATGTCAATTACAGGCCTGTCTCATCTTTTTAAGTGGGAGAACTTGCACAATTCGTGACTGACTAAATACTTTTTCCCCCACTGTACATCGTCCTTCACGTTTTGAGATCTTCTGAGCATTATACTGTTTTGTGTTTGGTTTTTCCCCTCCACACCATGGTCATTTTAGTTCGGGTTTGTTTTTGGACTGAGCCTTTTGGACTCGTTTTATGTCTCAAACTGCATACCTGTGTAACATTTGAGCTGCATTCAATAAATGCTCTGCTCTTGACTCCATTAAGTGTGGGATCATTACATCAGCCATACTATGCCCTGTGTGAAAAAGTTATTTCCCCATATTAACTAAATCAACTAGTTAACCAAACTCAATTGCCTACTGGGTTTATTTTACTAGCCACAACCAAGCATGATTACTGCCATAACTGTAATCTAAACATCCAATAAATAGAAAAAAAGTCTGGCATAAATTATCACAACATTCTCTTTGGTCTCTTCACCTCTGTCATGATGTCTCTACTGGGAACACTGAGGTATCTTCTTTTTATAGCAGCTGAAGTCTAATAGTTACTGTTGGTGTGTGACTTAATCCCATAAAGTGTTTTGGTATGCGACATAGTGGGAAATCAAGCCTGGTTCAACCAAGATACATAGTGATAGAACAGGCACTCTGGGTGCATAATGGTAATGGTAGGCACCATTCTCCCCAATGCAAGTCAGTGTACAATCTTTCTTACAATGATTCTGAAGCTGTTTTTTTAAAGTAAGTTTATTACATAATGTTGCTTTAATAAAATACACTACTGGGAAAAAGATGCAACAAAATGCAGGTTCCAGTGTCCACACTTGAACTCATGCTGAGTAGCCTGATTAGTAAAAATCCATTAGAAATCACTCATTATGGTCTTTCCACAGTAATCTTTATTGTCTAAATTGATAAATGAATGTTCAATATAGAACTCAGGCTCAAGTATAAATGACTCACATATTAAACTGACAATAAGGGAATTAATAGCAATGTCATATAGAACGAGTAAACCCAGTTTCAGTGAAGAGGATCCAGAAGTTCTAGTTCAATCAGTTTATTTGTAAATGTAATATGATGTCTCACCATGGAGTGGTGCTTACTTACTACAGCCATCAGAAGCACTAAATTTGTGTTTACATACGAAATTCCCAGAAGGGTTAGGGTTGCGCTGCACAAGAGCATGTAACTGCCATGGCTCACAAACCTTTTGACAGGATGTAATCAGTGCAGGTGTCCCATGTGAATATTCCCACTACAGTGTTTCACTATTGGTTTGATACTGTGCTACAGGCTCTCTTCTGTCTATCACATTAAACAAACATTTCTGTTACTGCCATAAAGCTAAAAAATCTCAAACTTGGGTTAATCCACTATGAAATGCCATACATTTGGCTATGTTTCCCTTCCTGAACTGCACTGCTCTCATCCTTTGAGACAACTACAGCTAACCTTCTTTTGATAGTAGTTTTGCAGATTGGAGTCTCTTGTTCTTTATTCAGCTCATTCTACCTCTTAACAAAGCTTCACATGTTGTGATCACTTTTGGTTTGCCTGATATCGCTTTGGATACAATTGATCTAGTTTCAGCAAAGTGTTTTAGGGTGCTATACAGTATTGCCCAGAAACTTTCAATCTATCCATGATTTGATACTGAAAAAGCCTTCTTTGCTTAGAATAATGCTTAGAGTTTGAGTTATGACATTTTCACTTAATTCTGAGTTGCAGCATGGGGATAAAAAATGCAATCACAAATGAGAGGTTTGCTACTACTTTGTCTGGCACAATCATAATATTTTAGACAGTTAAAATAAATGGTCAAACTAAGTTGCATTTGCCTTTCAATTTTAGATTGGAATCAGCATTTTCAAATTAGCAGTTGAATTTGAAGGTCTGGAAAATGCTGTCATAGACAGAATGGATGAATCACCTGTATAGTCTGAGACAGAAAGAAATCAGCCTCAGCATCATTTCTTCATGCAATTATGCGTATTTTTCTTTAAATAACAGACTCAAAGGTCAAAAAAAAAAAAAAAATATTTGTGGTCATATGGCAAATTAATCAAACTAGTATGAATTAATTAGGCTGTGGGTGTGCTTACATTTATATATGTGTTTTGAATATCAGATGGACAAGCGTGTAGTAGAGGATAATGTCAGACGGGGGAAAGTTTGCTGCTGAAAGGATGGGAAACGTCACCAGACTGCGTTTGGGCGTAGCGCGCATGCGCAGGCAACTCCTGCTTTTCCAGACCAGTGCGGCAGGCGAACCGCAGAGAGAGAGAGAGAGAGAGACGTATTTTGGGAGGGCACAGTCATCAACTTAAAGAAGAGGGAAATCCGCTAAAGTGACACGCGGCAATGGTTTTAACTCTCCATAGGGCGCATTGACATACTTACTGATGGCAGGAATTTGCGTCTCCTGCTGCGCTTGAACCTCTGCCGCAGCGGATAATGCCGGAGGAAAGCTGAAAACTATCGCAGCTGTATGCGTTTAGCATCGATTTTGGCCCACGGCAGAGAGAGAAACTGCGAAATGGTTTTCTCCGTTAGACCGGAACATCTCGCCGCGCGCCTCCCCGGTGTACTGAAGGCGGGGTTGTAGAGCGCGAGCAGCGTGCGGTTAGTTTTGGTAGGTGATTTGCGCATTGAGAGAAATGCCATCAGCCGGGTTTTTCGCATAGTTCCGCACTTGTCCGTGTGGAAGTCGTGATGGAAGACGCGGGAGCTTCCAGGCACAACAGGAGGACATTCATCGTCCCGGCCATTAAATCGTTTGATCGCTACGACTTTACGAGAGCTAAAACAGCGTGCAGCTTGACGTGGCTTGTGGCCAAAGCCTTTGGCTCAGGTAGGTGGCACTTAGTAATATTTCCACACAACTCAGAGCGAGGAAGAATGTGGGAGACAGAAATAGAAGTTTCTGGGCCTGTGTTAAATAAAAAATAACGTTTAGATAAGCAGTAACTGTGTTAATAAGCTGCTTCGCGTTTTCGCCTTCCGCCTATGATGCGTCTCCAAGGCTGCGTCCAAAATTGCATTCTGGGCAACTAAACATTCGGTCACGAGCCCTAATGCCTGCTGATGGAGTGTTGAGTACGGCAGCATGCTCTCCTCAGCCTAGCCCTAATGTTCCAAGCTGTCTGTAGTCCAAGGACTAAACCAAACGTAATCTTGGAAAACGGTGTATACCTGGTGTGAGGCTGTAGACACGGTGTGAATTGTGTTTTTTGTATATTGACTCCCTCTTTATTATACTGACGGATAAACTGAATCTGAATAAGTATTAACCCCTGAAGCCCCAGCATGAGAGACCTGCAGCACAGCAAAGATTTTTCTCAAAAGATTTGGTTCAGACTTGACTTTTCAAAAGGGTGTTATTCTGGCCGTTAAATCACATAATCCATCTATCCACATAAGTGCATATCCATATCCCCTCGGTTCTGTCAAAATGGCAGAAAATTAGTTTTTTAAATGTGGACAGCAAAAGATACTGACCACACAAGTGGTTCATTTAAGGTGCGCCACAGAAGACCAGAAAACATCAATACTCTTGTGGAATAGCAATGTACTGCTTTGTCTTCACTTTTTGCTCCATGACCTGCGGTTCCTCACCTGTGTCAGTCTAATGTTTATTCTGTTATGTTGCTGCCCTTCTAACTGCTTAAGGTCTTTGTTTTTGTCTTAGTTGTTTAACCCTTTAACCCCCTAAGCCATCTAGGACCTATTAGCATATACCTATATTGAAGTACTAGCCTGAAGAACTAAATACACATGATTTGGCCAAAAGTTTGTGGACACCTGTCCATCAGACCCATATGTGGCCTTTCCCCTCTGTTGCCACAAAACTGGAAGCACACATTTGTATCGGTTGTCTTTGTATGCTGTAACATTACAATATCTTTTCACTGGAACTAAGAGGCCCAAACATCCAGCATGACAATGCCTTTGTGCATAAATCAAGGTCCATAAAAGCATGGTTTGCCAGGGTTGGACTGGAAGAACTCAAAAATGACCATCACAGACTGAACACCTTTGGGATAAACTGGAAGTTGGCCTCCTCTCCTGACATCAGGTCTTGACCTCACTAATGCTGGGAATGGCCAAATCCTCAGCCATGCTCCAAAATTTAGTGGAAAGCCTTCACAGAAGAGTGATATTCTGCAGTTTTCCAATGATCAGACTTCAATTACTGGAGTTTTCTGATTATTGCACTTAATGGTCAGAATTGTATATTCTAAAAATGTA
Source organism: Leptodoras nelsoni (assembly GCA_028566375.1). NCBI lineage: Eukaryota > Metazoa > Chordata > Actinopteri > Siluriformes > Doradidae > Leptodoras > Leptodoras nelsoni. Next base: position 8,900,372 of record JAOVVG010000023.1, read on the forward strand.
TATTTGTTATATATTCACATATCTGATGCAACCACCATAACAAACATTCTGTAGTCTTGCCCAATGTCTGGTCCACAGTGTTACTGGATTGCTTGAAGTGTAGAAGACATGAGTACTATCTGCAATGCTGTTGGATTGGTAGAAATGTGAATCACTTTTTGAGTAAATGCATACAAAGATGCTTTTTGTTGTTTGTGAGAAATGCAGGCATGAAGCAGCACCTGCATTTGCATCCACACTAAGAGAAAAAGTAAGAACATATCAAGGTACAACATGTTCAACAACAATGCAGTTGGCAAAAAGCACAGTGCTCTTTGTCATATAATTTAGCTCACTCACTGTCACACTCCTGGAGATGACTGGTGTCCTCTGTGTACTTTTCACACAGTTTTCTTAAAAATGCTATATTTTTTATGATATATACTAATATGAGTAGAGAAATAAATTAATTCTTGTAAATGTACAAACTACAAACATCAAATGTATGGAAAATGAGTATCAGCCACAAATATCCGTTATTGGTTTTCTTGATTACTATATATCGATATATAAACAATATTGTATCAGCCCAGAAAAAAAACATGTCAGGCCACCCCTAGTCAACAGTGTAGAATTTCCCAAAACTGGACTTAAAACTTACACACACCATGTGATGTGGTGTCTTGTGGTAAAGCAGCCCAGCGTACCACAACACAGAGCCCCACTGGAGTGAGCTAAAACAGGAAGGCCTTTGGCGGCTGGATTCGTGTGTTGGACTGAGGTCATTACAGGGGCTGCCTGTTTTTCCTATCAGACTCTGCCCTGATAGGAGTAAAGTCTTGGTCAAGTATTGTTGAGTTTAGGTACATATGGTATAAGGAAATGGCAAGAGTTAAAAAAATATATATATATATTTTGCCACCTTTAATGCAGCATACTATGCTGGTTGATGTATGTGACTATATATTGGATATATTGATGAATGTGGTCTAGCTACAAGTTAGTGCCACTGTCATTTTTAACTTTTGATTAGTCTGTTTTTAGTCCCCAGTCCACAATTGGACTGAACCAAATAATGGAGTTGTGAAATAAACGATAATTGTTAGTCCCAGTCAGGCTTAAACAGATGAGCTCAAGCACTGCTACCAACAGTGACGGAGGTGTTTGAACCATTGTGTATACAAGGATCATAGTTGAAGGTGATAATTTTGTTTTGGAATTCTTTTCAATAAATACATTTTTATAAATGTAAACATTTTATACTTCTAATTACTTTCCGGACAGACCTCGTATATATCAGTCATAGGCATAACCTACGCTGGGCTGTTGTCCCCACCAATTTTTTTAAGAAGTAGTCTTGTCGTATGTAATGGCTAATGGCAGAAATTGATCCAAATATTTTGTAAAAATGTCAGTTTAACTCTAGTCTTAATGGTGTGCAGGGATTTTAGGCTGTTTATAGGCAGCAGAGCTTTTAATTAAGATGATCAACTATTGCATTGAGACTTGTAAGACTTGTCTGATGCGTAAAGATTTGTTGACACGATTTTTCAGTCTAGGATTTTTTTAAATTCTGAACCATATCCTATTAATTTCATAAACTGATCATTTAAAAAGAAAACCTGTTGTACCTTCTCTGCCCTGACCCAGTATCCTGTCTGAATCACTACATCAGCATGATAATACCGCTGACCGTTGAGGCAGACAAACACAGGAAGTGTAGCCTTTACTGTACCCTGTGTCTCCATACTTCTAAAAAGCTAGAGTACTAGCCACCTAAGTGTGTAATTAGCTTAATGCTATTCAATGTGTGTTACATTAGCAAGCTTAGACATGGCTAAAAAACGAGGCATAACATTTTTTGCAGACAGTGTAGTGCTGCACCAAGAACCTCAGCATAATGTCTAGTATTCATAAGGGGGATGATTGTTTGTTACCTCACAGTGGCTTTACGAATGTGTTCAATAGGCCAAGCGTGCATGTGACTCTGGACAGAGCTGCAGTTGTCTGGTATGAGTAAAGTATGAACATGGAGCATAGACTACTGTCTGCTGCCTCTTGTAAAGGAGTCTTTATAGGTATATAATGGAGACAGAAATCTGTGCAGTGCAATGCTGTGCTACTGTGCAAGGCTATGTCATGGTTGAAAATAAGTCTTCATAACATAATTTAGCAGTTTTATGGTAGCAGTTTAATAACCATTTTAGCAAATACTTCATATTGTCAGTTATTAGTAGAGGTAGGTAAGAAATGTAGTTTTGTAGTTGTTCAGTCATTGTTGGTAATTTGTCTTATTCGGAATATACTTGAGGCACAGATCCTAGATTATAGGATTTATAATAATTTGGTTAGCATTGATGTTTAGTGACAGGTTAGCAGTGTAATGTATTACTCTTTTGCTTACTCTTTTGGAAAACAGTACATGGTACAGATTGTGTGGACATGTTGGTTTGTGATTTTATATTTTTAAAGCAAATAATCTTTTAGGAAGTTGGGGTTTCTACTGTTTGGGTCTAGTGTATATAAAATTCTCTAATTCTGTGATTAAATAAGCTTTGTAAGATGCTTACAAGCTGCAGATAAAAACTCCTTATCACTCTATATTATATAACAAAGTTGTATGTGGTTCATAGTGTAAATATGTATATTTTGCTCTACTGTTAATAGTTGTTTCTCTTTTATGAGCTTTATCTGTGGAGTCCTTAATGGAGCATTCCACTGACTGGAATGTTTCAGGCTGACTCTCTTTGTGTGATTGTACTTCCGGAAAGAGCTGTTTCCTGTCCCTCTGCTCTTCTGTGAATGACGCACAAAACAGAAACACTTTTTAGGAGTAGGTCTGGGACATTTGTGTTATAGTCTGGAGGTGCTGGTTTTTGGACATCCTAGGTATATTGTTTTGACTGAGCAGTTTTTTTAAATTTTATAATGGTCTTTGGTTGGTTACAGATATACTGGTATGAAAAAGTCACAACATAAGTTTTTAGTCTAGAATAATATGTGTTTATGGGGACAACATTTAACAACGTTTAACTGGCTTAAAACAGTGCCCTGACATGCACATTATTCATTTATTTGCTCAGGGTTATTAACAAGTATTTTAACAATTTTAACAAACTATTAACAATTTTATCTGTAAGATAAGTCTAGTCTGGGATGAATTCTCCAACTTTGCAGCCAGTTTTCCTAGGATCAGTACTGGATCTGCCACAAACATGACCAGGATAAAGCAGTTACAATAGATGAATGAATGGTGAACAAATGTATAAGATTTGCCCTAGTACTGATTTATCTGGACAAAGCCATTTGTTGCCTTGGGGCTAAGAGTAACTGCTCCATGTTTTTGTTGTCTTTTTTTTTTTTTTTTTTAATGCAAGTTGTTGTTGTCTTGGGGCAATCAAGTTTTCCATTGGCTACCAAAATGAAAGAACACCCTGCCTAACAGGCTAGCAGAAATTTTATTTTAATTATATTTATATATATATTTTATATATATATATTTATTAATTTTATTATAATTTATAATTATAAAATTCCATCCTTTATTCACCTTTTCTGTTCTTTTGATTTGCTATTTGCAGGACCACCAAACAAAGAAGTTGTTGATCAAGATGATGGTTTGTCCACTATTAATAGTGCATGCATTATTCAGAAAGATAAAGTTACTTGGGTTGTGTGTAAGTCCTCTGCCACACCAGCAATCCATGCAAAATAGTGCACCAGAAAAGCTGAGCTCAGTACTGTTGTGTGCACATAACTGACACACGTATATCTCATAAAATGGCATTTACACACCACCATCAATTGGGATTTAAAGTTTAAGTTTAATAACACCTTTATCTGTTCTTGCACAAACATATCACCACAGTCCACTGAGCCATGAGCATACACAGGGTGAGTTCTGCTTCTTTTTCTTCTTCTGGTGCATTCCTTGAATATGGCAGCGTTTGGTGCATTACTGCCACTTTCTGAAAAGGAGTGTGGGTCTGAATGACTTACCCCTACTTCATTTAAATATTTTGTGCTCTTTCATACATTTTGAACACATGCTTATACTGTTGAGTATAATGTCCAGGACACCACAAGCAGGCAGTCAGACATGGAGTTTACAGAGTTAACAGAAAGGCACACAGCCAGTTTGACCATTGTTTATAAAGTAATGGAAATCCTTAATTTTACTGTTTTTCCAAAGAGAAAAAAAGGTGTTTGCCCTCCAGTTTTAATGGTCTAAAAATCATTAATTGACCTCTTCATCGAGTTCTCTCCAAATTGCTGCTATTTCAGCAGCTACTTCCTGGTGTTTCCTGGATTGGGACACCTATAGGTAACGCCCATGAGGAGACATCTGTCAGGCCTGCCTGTGGTCCATGGTGATGATGTCTCTGCGGCTTGCTTGGGTCAGTGCGGTTGTTCAATTTTCAAGATTCAATTTATGTTGTTGTGGCAGGGGGTGTGTTTTATTGGGAGGATTTGGGAAATTAACAAATTAATGTAACATATCTGATGCCTATCCGTGCTCTCTCTGCTAGTTATAGTAACAAGCTGTTTGTCTGTCTCTTTTTCTCACTCTTACTCTGTGAGGCCCCATGCACACCTGGCATTAATGTGTGATTGGGTTGAAAGTGAACAGTTCCAAGTACGTTAGCTCACACCTGGCATTAGAATGCGTCTCCACATGTGTCCTGTGACTTGTGTGTGATCCTAAGCCATCCTCCTATTAGTGTCTAAAAGACAAGTGTTGTAGCAGTGGTCATTCCATCAGTGAACATCACTATGCCTTCTATAACCACCATCCCAACTCCCAATTCTTTACTTTCTAACACTAGTGTACTTCAATGTTTTTGCAGAGTACCTATGCAATATTTGTAAGGGTTGACAGGCCTGGTGAACATAATAAAACAGGATAAACATCCTTGGATATTGTATTTGCAATATAATATTGTGTAGAGATGATAATATTGCTATCTCACACAATCCATTATTATTATAGCAAGTGCAGTATTGCTCATTCATTCATTATCTAAGCCTCTTATCCTGCTACTGGGTCACAGGGGGTCCTGGATCCCAGTGCTTAATGGGTGGAAGGCAGGTCAACCAGTCCATAGCAGGGTAGACACAGGCAGGCACATTTACCTTCATTTAGTATCTACAATTTGCCCAATTGCGTGTCTTTGGACTGTGGACAAAACCCACACAGCCAAGGGGAGAACAAACTCCACACATAGAGGGCTCTGGCCGGCCAGCCAGGGAGTAGAACACAGGCCCTTCTTTCTGTGAGGCAATGGAACTACCTACGGCACCACTGTACCCTACTACATTGCTGAAACTACAAAACATAGTGCAGTTGCTATTACAATGTGGTGTGGTGGCTAATATTTCTGTCTCAATCCTGGGTTCAATCTAGAGCTTGGGTTACTACTTATATGGAGTTTTGCATATTTTCCAGGCAGGCAGATTGGCCACATTAAATTGCGTCTAGGTGTGAATAAATGTATGAGTGTGTGTGTAATAGGTGACCTACAATTGACTGTTGTCCCATTGATTGTTCATATTTAAATTCATTTCTTTCATTCAGTTTGGAGTCTTATGTCATTTATACCAAACCACATTGGTTAATCAAGGTGATACAGTACAACAGATACTGACACAGCGACTATTGTATTGGTCTATATGTTTCACACCAGAGCATGTAGGCAGAAATGCTTTTTTGTGTGATATGGGCTTCACTTTCATGAAACTTCAAGTGTTACATGAAATATAATATGTGAGCCTGAAAAAACCGGTAAACATAACAGTTGTTAACCCTGACATTGACACAGCTTGCTCCACTCACTGTGCTGTTTATCCTGAAAGTGGGAACTGGTCCATTGACTGTAAACTGTTAGTGTATTTTTAAACAGCATGTAAGTATTTCTTTTGAAGTTTCTATTAATTGTTTAAGATTTTAATATTTAATTAGTCTCAGGCTGTTACTAATTTACTATTTGTGAGCTTATCATGATACCCATAGTTTGTGAAAATCCATATGGTGGCACTTTGTCATACTGCTGTTCACGGTTTACTTTAATACCAATACCCTGCACTAGGAGTGAGTGAGCAGAGAAAAGATATTTGCTGTTCTACCTTTATTCTCTGTCTGGTTCTGTGTCTGTCTCTGACCTGTATATCGTTTGTTCTGTATGTATAGATTGTATTCCAGTGGAGCTGGAGGAACCATTCTACAAAGACCAGTATGATCAGGAGCACCTGAAGCCTCCGGTGGCATCTCTGCTGCTGTCAGCTGAACTGTACTGTAGGGCTGGCAGTCTGATTCTGCGCAGTGATGCTGCTCGGCCCCTCCTGGGTCACAACGGGGTCATCCAGGCCCTGGCTCAGAAAGGCCTGTATGTCACTGACCAGGAAAGACTCGTCACTGAGAGAGACCTTTGCAAAACACCCATCCAGATGGTGAGGAAACACTTTTCTCAGAATTTTCTTACAGCTGATCTTTTGCATCAGATGTTCTTTTTCTAATAATTATCTGCCTTACATAATAATAATAATAATAATAATAA
>JAOVVG010000023.1:8923825-8936409 GCA_028566375.1 Leptodoras nelsoni
AACTCCACGTGTTCATTCATAGTTTTGATGCCTTCAGTGAGAATCTACAATGTAAATAGTCATGAAAATAAAGAAATGCATTGAATGAGAAGGTGTGTCCAAACTTTTGGCCTGTACTGTACATACACAAACAGATTTAATTTTACATATCTCAGCAGGAAAATGATCATAACTCTTATTTTCATTCTTTCTATTAGAACATATTGGCATAAATTGGATATTTTCACTGAGGAAAATTAAAACCATATTATCATGTAATAGTTGACTGTAAGTAAAGCTGCACTTTAGCTGATCTCTTGCGAGAGTGAGTCTGTTAGACAGAGATAAAGCATTACTTGCTGAACAATTCTGCTGATTGACTGAATGGGTGTAAATGTATGTGACTTCCACTGAAAGTGTTAGATATCCTAACTTTAGATTTAGATTTCCTAACCCATGAATGACACTAAAGAGGATAGAAACGTGGCTCCACCATTTTTTTTACCATCTACATCAGTGAAATTTGTTGAAAATGCTTATATCAGTTTAAGCAGTATAACAAGTGAAACATGACTTTAATTCTCAGTACAGTTTTATTAAAGACTATAAAATGTTCTGTTTGTATGATACAGAAATTGTAGAAACATTTAACACCATACTTGGTCTGGATTCAAGAATAAAACACAGTACAAACAGTATTTTCCCAGCACTTTTAATCTTTAGGTAGCTAGATTTAACATGTAACAGTAGTTTGTGCACTGATCATGAGGAGGTTCATCATGGGTTTTTTTTACATTGTAAGTGTTAATGGTCGGAACACCTTTTGAAAACCACCGTTATAAAATAGTTAACATTTATACTAAGAGGGTGGATAGAGGATGGAACAAAAAATGAAAAATTTGTAATACACATGTAATCTGCTACACAAATGGGGAAAAAGGTGCAAAGCAAAGTTTTCCTATACTTTCATAATAGCATTTAATGGTAGTGAGTGGATGAAATGTGGATTGTGGAGATAAGGGTTGTGTAAAGTACCAGAGAGAGAGTAAAGACAAGAAAGAATAGAAGGAAATGGACACTGGTGTAGGGCGAACAGTGGAGCATTCAAACCTAAACACTACCACATGACTCCGGACATTCCGCTCATGACATCACATCTTTTCCTCTCTACACACACACACACACACACACACACACACACACACACACACAGGCTTGATTGGCTGGATGAGTGTTCTGTTCCCGCCCCTTGCAGATATCTGTGTGAAGGAGACCATGTCTTTGGCTGACAGTCTGTACAACCTACAGCTTATCCAGAACTTCTGCAGGGAGAACCTGAATAATTGCTGTCACTTCACACTGGAGGACATGCTCTATGCCTCCAGCTGTATTAAGGTAAGGATGAAGGATCACAAATGCAGATTACTTTTGCTTAAATTTGGGATTTTTTTTTTTTATCATTCAGGATTAAGTTGAATTTAGTTCTAGTCCTAGATGATCCTTTTGTCAGAGCTACAGGGAGGCCTCTCAGGGTAACAGTGACCAGCCTGTCCTGATAGCAGGTCCTGAAGAGTGTTTGTGCTGATAATGCCAACACTGACATCGTATAGTGTTTAAATGATACCCAGAAGAATATTTTCCAGAGATGTTAGATTAAAGGTTTGTGTTTGTGTAGTCCGTTGTAGATGGTCAAATTCTGTAGCTTTCTCATGTAACCGTTTTGATTCTGAAACATTAACTCTGTCCCACTGGGTCTCTTTGTCACTTGTTTATTTGTTGATGTGATTATTTCCACTGATGGTTCTTGGGAACTGGGTCTAAGGAGTTAATGATATCCCACCTGCCCAGGCTGGTGTGCTTTACAAATCAGCTGAGGTCCTTGTGTTTAAGTCTTTATATAGGTGCAAGAAATACTGCTGAAATGAACTCAGCACAGTGTCTGGAAGAGATGTTATGTGGGAGGAGTGGCAGATGACCAGCGCATTGTTTAAATATAAGTGGAAGAACTGAATCTCTTGTGTGTGTGTGTGTGCGCGTGCGCGCGCGTGTGTGACTATGCAAGATGTAACAAGCAGCCAAGGGCAGTGGAAAAGTGAGTCATTAAGTACACGTTGATGTAACGGCTGTTTTAGATACTTAGGTACTTTGACGTAGTGCATGTGGTCTTGTGCATAGCAACATAATTAACATTAGTAAACATTCCCCTGGGACTGAACTGCTGTATTACTGGGCCTGTATGTCCATTAGTTTGTATATTTTATATACAGATCTGTGAAAGGTTTGTAGGCGCATGTGTGCAAAGACATGCTGTAAATACGATTTCCAAAACATGCAGTAAGCAGTAATAAACTTTAATGAGTGTCTTGGAGAATCTGTCACAGTCATTCTGGAGATTTTTAACTGTCAAAGTTGTTCAAACTTTGCAATGTGAAACATGGTCTCTTACATAATATATTGCTTTCTGTACTGAAATGTTTTTTTACTGATTTAATAATGAAGAATACTTAAAATAAATATCTTTAACAAAATGTGTGCTATAATAATAATAATAATAATAATAATAATAATAATAATAATAATAATAATAAATAATCGGTACATAGTGCATAGTACTGTACATTTCAAGTTGTGGGATTTGAAGTAAATGCAGTGCATGTGAATATAAGTGTTCTGCAGTGAGAAGTGGAGAGCTAAATAGCTCTTTGAACCCCAGAGAGGAGAGAGAGAGAGAGCATGTGTGTTTTAATAGTGTCAGAATTTTCTTTTTTCTGGCTGTGTGGTGTAACTTTAGAGTAGGCTTAAACAGATCAACAATTTTGAAGGTTTTTTCCCCATTGGAAATGAAAATCTAAAAGACTACAAATATTTAATTTTGGTATGTTTTGGTTAAGCCTACCATTATTCGGAAGATCAGAAGGTCATGAGTTCCAATCCCAGCACCACCAAGCTTCCAGTGTTGGGCCCTTAAACTTTAAGGACCTTAAACCCCAACTGTTCAGTTGTACAAATGAGATAAATGTAAGTCACTCTGGATAAGGGTGTCTGCCAAATGCCATAAATGTAAATCTATTGTTTTAGATTTAAAGCATAATTTATGCTCATGCGAATTGTTGGGACACAGTATTGTTTATTGTTTACCTCTGTTATTCAGTTATGTTCATATATGTATGTTTGTGTGTGTTTTAGAGTAACTACCTTGTGTTTATGGCAGAGCTGTTTTGGTGGTTTGAAGTGGTCAAACCTTCCTTCGTTGAGCCCCGGACTCTTGAATCTAAAGGTAAGCTTGTAGCCCTAATTCAGACCAATATATGATTTTGTTTTCGGTTCATATCTCGGAAAACAATTAATGGCCAAGGGTCAGTTACTTAATTAATGGCCATTTGGCTTCATTACCTGGCTTTGGAGTGATCAGAGCTGGTTTGGAACAAAAGATTATATACATTTTATTATGTACTGTGCTATGTCAACCTCATTTTTCTTGTGTTCTCTGTATCCAACCCAGTTGAGGTGAATATAATGGCCCCCATAACCAAACACAACCTGATCCACAGGCCAAACAGCCCAGACCCACCAAAGTTTGTATTTTATTCTATTCGGTTATTAACTGAAACTTTTTTTGTTAAATGTGCATTATTTTAGTAATCTGATATGCATTTCATGTGAACCAGGTCACCAAACACGACCAACTCAGGTAAGGTCTGCTTTACAGTAAATGTCTAGAGTATAATAGCTAGAGTTCTGAAAATTGCATGTTTTCTTCAACTGTGATGTTTCTTTTTTGTACACACTGATCAGCCATAACATTAAAACCACTGACAGGTGAAGTGAATAAAACTGATTATCGCATTACAATGACACCTGTAAAGAGGTGGGATATATTAGGCAGTGAGTGATCAGTCATGTTTTTGAAGTTAAGTGTGAGTGACTTTGACAAGGGTCAAATTGTAATGGCTAGGCAATTGGATCAGAGAGCTCCAAAACAGCAGGTTTTGTGGTATGTTCTCTGTATGCAGTGGCTCATATCTACCAAAAAGGGTCCAACAGGTGAACTGGTGATAACTGGTGAATCAGCAACAGGATCATGTGCTGCATAGCTGCAGAGCAGTAGGGGGCCCGTGCTAACCGCTGTACAGCACTGAGAGCACCTCCAATGAACAACAAAACTGGACTATGAAGCAGTGGAAAAAGGTGGCGTGGTCTGATGAATCATGTTTTCTTTTTACATCATGTGGACAGCTGCTGTGTGTGTACATCACTTACCTTGAGAAGAGATGGCACCAGGATGCACTATGGGAGGAAGACAAGCTGGTGGAAGCAGTCTGGTGTTCTGGGCAATGTTATGCTGCGAAACCTTGGGTCCTGGCATTTATGTGGATGTTACTTTTACATGTAACACCTACCTAAATATGTTTGCAGACCAAGTACACCTCTTTATAGCTGTGGCCACCTTTAGCAAGATGATGCTCCCTGCCACACTACAAAAATTGTTCAGGAATGATAAAGGGTTCAAGGGTTTACTTGGCTTCCAAATTCCCCAGCTCTCAATCTGATTGAGCATCAGTGGGATGTGCTGGACAAACAAATCAGATCCATGTAGGTCCCTTGCTTGCACCTTACAGGACTTGAAGGACCTGCTGCTAAAGTCTTGCTGCCAGAGCACAACTTCAGAGGTCTTTTAGAGTCCATGTCTTGACAGGTCAGAGCTATTTTGGCACATCAATGGTTTTGGTTTTTTCATGTTATGGCTGACTGGTATATATCTCAAATACAAATAAAGTGGTTTTAAAATCCGATTACCCCAAAAAGTGAACAAGGGAGAGAAATGCATTTAAAGATTACACTCCAACACAGTGTCTAAATGCAAACACTATTAATTTAATTTTCAGTAAGAATACAAATTGTAAATATAATCATAGAAACTATGTTGATAATCACTTTCTTTGTCCTTAGCATACACACTGACAGGCTATTCTGATTTTCCACCTTTGCAGCACTTGTTTTTCTATAAAATGAGGATCTAAAAGATTATAAGAGGTCATTATATTTAAAACAATATTATAATATATAATAACTGATTGCTCTACACTCACCGAGCACTTTATTAGGAATAATACTGTGTAAGGCTTTCCATTGGGCCCAAAACAGCCTCTGTTTTTCATGACGTATTCAACAAGATGGTGGATCCTTTAAGATTTTGTTCCATGTTGACATGATCGCATCATGCAGTTCCTGCAAATCTTTTAGGTGCACTTGCATGCTGAGAATCTCCCGTTCTACACCATTCCGAAGGTTTTCTAACGGCCACTGAAGAACACTGACCTCATTTGTGGCATGGTACGTTATCATGCTGGAAGTAGACGATGGCAAACGGGTGGCCACAAAGGGATGCACATGATTAGCAGCAATATTTAAATAGCCTGTGGCTTTCAAGTGATGATGGATTGGTATTAACAGGCCAAAGGTTTGCCAAGAATACATTCCCCATGTCATTGCACCACCTCCACCAGCCGGGACTGGTGACACAAAGCAGGTTGGGTCCATGGATTCATGCCGTTGGTGCCAAATTTTGACCTTACCATTTGTATATCTCAGCAGATAACAAGGTTCCTCAGACCAGGCTACGTTTTATCAGTCCTCACCTGTACAGTTTTGGTGAGCCTGTGCCCACTGTAGCCCCATTTTTTTTGTTCTTGTCTAACAGAAGTGAAACCACACATCATCTTCTGCTGTTGTAGTCCATCCACCTCAAAGTTTGACATGTTTTGCATTCTAAGATGATTTTCTGCCCACCACAAATGTACAGAGTAATTATATTAGTTACAGTAGCGTTTCTGTCAGCTTGAAACAGTCTGGCTATTCTTAATTTATCTCTTTCATCAACCAATTGTTTATGGCCACAGAACTGCTGCTCATTGGATGTTTTCCTTTATTGCACCATTCTGAGTAAACTTTAGAGACTGTTGTGTATGAAAATCCCAGGAGATCAGCAGTTATAGAAATACTCGAACTAGCCTGTCTGGCACCAACAATTATTCCAGTCAAAATCACAGAGGTCACAATGTTTCCCCATTCTGATGGTTGATGTGAATATTACTCAAAGCCTCTAGCCCATATCTGCATGATTTTATGCATTGCACTGCTGCCACACTATTACCTGTTTAAATAATTGCATGAATGAGTAAGCGTATAGTTGATCCTAATAAAGTGCTTGGTGAGTGTATTTTATCTCAGTTGATTTGACCTGTTCACTGCTATTTTGAGATATTATCGGGCAAATTCCTCTACGTTCTTACATAATGGATAACAAAATTATTGAAATTATGTTTGCAATCAGAAATATATAATCTTTTTGATCCTCATCATCAGAAGTATCTTTAAACTTGTGCAACTGTCACTCATGGCTGTAAAATCCCAGTGTGTGAAGGGGTGGAGGAAGACTCGGAAGACAGGCGGAATATTAGTTCCTCAAACGATAAGACCACCTGAAGGGTTCCAGCACGTGCCTGTGGCGTTTGTGCAATTTATGTTCACAGTTGAAGTTTAAACATGTGTCCATATGTTCATGTGTCTCACAAGTTGTGCCAAATAGTAGCTCGCTCTCTCTCACCAGTTATAGGTTGTAACCATACCCTAGTACAGAGAGACACAAATAAGTAAAATGCCAGGAATAAGCCACAGGCGAGAAGCGTTACTTGCTGGTTAGATCCTTCTCATCTCAGTCTACTGCTGATGCTTGACTATGCCCTCTTCACCACAGTGGCATTTAAAGATAATCCTTTTAGCTCGGAGGGCCTGGGGTTCAAAGTTCCCATCTCGGCAAGGGCCATGCGCTGTAACCTCTCTTTCCAACCTGTTAATGGAAGTACACACACACAGTTACAAGAGGAAGAGGACACTGATTAAGAATCTAGAATTGTTGCAGAATGGGATGGAATAAATTTTTTTTTTTCCCGATTTTTCTCCCTAATTTAGTCGTCTCCAATTCCCACCAGTCAGTGCTTTCCCCCCTTGTCACACGACGAGCTGCCAGTCCTGGAGGGCGAAGCCATCGTGTGCTTCCTCCGATACACGTGACGCAAGCCGCTGCCTCTTTTCGAGCTGCTGCTCATGCAACTTTCGGGAGCGGTGTAGCGCGCTCGGAGGAGAGCGCTCCCGCCCACCTCTTATATGCATGAGCTCACAGACGCCGGTGATTGGACAGTGTCGCGCTGATTGACATGGGGGGAGAACATATGCTGCCCCTTCCACCCTGAGAGCACGGCCAATCTTGCTCTCTGAGCTCCCGGCTATAGGCAGCTATAGCATCACTCAGATTCGAACTAGCGACCTCCGGATGTTAGGGGGAATTAAATCTTTTTTGTCTTTGATATCTGATTTGCATTTTATGCTGATAACAACCCCATAATAATAACCGTGCATTTTAATGAGGTAATGAGGTCACCCAATGTGGTGACCATTAAAAATCACACACCTGAAACCTGTGTTCTGTTTCTTGTAGCCGTGATAAAGAGGTCAAACTCTCTGTCATATGTGGATGGGTGTGTGGGGACATGGCCCAAAGAGAAAAGGTGGGTGCTGCAGATCTCACCACTCTTTTACATCCTGTGTTGTTAATGTTGTTCAGTGTCCATGTTCTTGGTTAAAGTAATAGAATAAGAATCTTTTGTTTATGTTTGTTTTGAGTATGTGCAGTACTTTACTATTCAGGAAAGAAAAACTATTCTTGTAAGTTGTTAATGGTCTATGCTTTGCAGGGAAGTATAGGTTTTAAACAAATTAGATTTTCAGGTTTGATGCTTATTATTATTTCAAATTTCTCCTGAGCACCATTCTAGGACCAGAATTTTTTATACGAGCGCTCCTAGTGCACATAATGAGGCAATGATCACTAAAACCTGGATCAAAGACTCCTGATGCTGTAATTCTGTCCCTCCTATTAGCTAAAATTGGATCAAACAAGGTTGACCTAAAATGATTCTTTAGGTTTGGCCTGGTTGGGTCAGTGATAATTAACCAGTTTTTATCTACTTAACCAGTTTAAGATTTGTTTTTAATTATAGTTTTTTATTATTTGGGAATTGAAGATAATTGAAGATTGTTGCAGATTTGCTAATGGAGTTTTCCCCATTCTTGCTGCATACAAGGTGAATAGTCCATGGTCACTGTCATCTGATACTCCTCTTCCTGATGCACCATCCATTTTCAATAGGAGACAGATCTGGACTGCAGGCAGGCCAGTCAAGCAGACACAGTCTATGTCTATGAAGCCACACCGTTGTAACTTGTGCAAAATGAAGCCTGGCATTGTCCGGCTAAAACAGACATGGACTGCCTTGGAAAAGATGTTATCTTGACAACAGCATATGTCTCTCCAAAATACCAATATAAGCATCCACATCAATGGTAACCTGACATATATATGCAGATCACCCTACTGTGAGCAGGGTGATGTGGGCACAGATGTGGCCCCATACCATCACAGATGCTGGTTTTCACACTTGGTAACAGTTTGGATGTTCTTTTTTATCCAGTATATAAAATTCATAATTTCATTTCATTCTTAAAATCTGATCTTCATTTTTTCCAAAAACGTCTGAAACGTCTGATCACAGAACATGTTTCCACTGTCTTTTGGTCAGTCTTGGATGACCTCGGGCCCAGAGAACTCTCCTGTGTTTCTGTGCAAAATTAAAATATGGCTTCCTCTTTGCATAATAGAGTTTCTGGGTGACAATCATATTTCAAAATACTCTTGAGCCCATGTGGCTCATCCTTCAGCATGATGGTTTCTCAAACAATACCACCTGAGGGCTTGATGGTCACACATGTTCAGCAGTCTTGGCCTTAATGCAAGGTTTCCACTGACTCCTTGAGTCTTTTCATATGATGAATTGTAGATGATTTCAGACCTAAATTCTATGCTTAAATTCTGAGAAACATTGTATTTGAACTGACTGACAATTCTCTTATGAAGTTTGGTGGCCTTTTAAACTCAACCTTGATGATCTTACCAGCCATCAGTTAAACTGGTAATTGTGGAACCTTCCAGAACAGTGTTACTTGTCTTATTTTGCCTCTGTCCCAACTTTTTTGAGTGTGTTGCAGGCATCCGTTTCTAATTTTGTTTATATTTAACAAATATAATTAAGTTTATCATTGAAAACAGTGAAAATCATTTCTCTGTTAAATAAAGGTTTGAGTGAACTAACAAATAAAGGTTTTTAGTTTTAGTGCCCAACCTTTTCTGGAAATGGAGATTGTATGTAAGATGGCATCTTCCTTTTCTCACATCATATCTACTGTTGTGTTTATTATGACAGCTTTTTCAGGTTGAAAAAATGTTTTACAATATAAAAGTTTGGTTAACGCTATTAGCAAAACATTTTAAAAATTAAATTAATTACCAAAAAAAACATTTTAAACATTTTAATAAATTCTAAAATGAAATACAAAAATAAAATTTACAGACTTTAAAGAAAATTGATTTCACAAAAACTGCTTTGAATCTGCACATTATTTTTTGTTTTTATACATGTTATTCAATGTAATAGCTATGGGAATCACAAGGAGACAAGCATTTTTCCAAATCAGTAGAATTTCTGAGTCTTTATTTTTTAATTTATGTGTTTTTTTTCTCTTCTCTTCCTCTCTCCTAAACTGTAGGTCTTCAGCCCATGGTATCTCATTTGAGATTCCATTTGATGATCCTATGGCTTGTACGTCAGGCCAAGTGTTGAGTCGGTCTGCTAGCTCGGAGGGCCTGGGGTTCAAAGTTCCCATCTCCGCAAGGGCCAAGCGCTGTAACCTCTCTTTCCAACCTGTTAATGGAAGTACACACACACAGTTACAAGAGGAAGAGGACACTGACCTAACTTCACACTGTGGTCCTGTCAGGCCTCTTAGAACTGACTCGAGGTATTTCTTTTAAAGTAGCAGGTAAAAAAATAACATCTGACTGAGAATAAAACCGATAAATACCAGTGTTTGGTATTTTCATTACAATTAATCAAGATATGTTTTGGATCAATTCCAAATTTGGATCAATTCAAAAGTAATCAGAACATGTGGGTAGTATTCACACTTATCAGAGGTTTTTACTTTCTGTAGATATTCAAATGGGGTTTGTCCAGATGCCACTAGTCCCCAGCCTCCAACTCCAACTATGGAGGAGGCTCTGAAGATCATCCATGACTCAGAGTGCTCTCACAGCAGTCTGCGTCCCCCTGTTGGTGAAAATGCCTTTTTTCTCCACCCACCTGAAGCCCAGGGCCATCCTGCTACTAAATCTGACTTGCAAGACTCTGAGGACAATCTGTCTAAAGCCCAGGTCGATGATGGACTGCTAAATTCTACATCCACAGAAATGGACACAGGAATTCATGTTCGCACTGAGGACATCCAGGATGGTCAGGATGAAGACTCCTCCTTAAAGGACTACTCTGATATGGACCAAGACTACGAAGCCCGTTCATGCCCTTTACCTGATACCAGTGGCGGTTTCAGTCCTGTGCCAAGTCTACAATGTCAGCATTCACTGGCTGCAAGCTCCACTTCTGTTGGATCCTCTTTTGCTGTGCGCATGACAAGTTTTGCAGAGCAAAAGTTCCGCAGGCGCAACCACGGGGAGGGGCAGAGTGGTGGAAATACACCTGAAAGTGATAGAAGCACCACAAGTGTTAAGTCAGTAGCAAGGTCTGTTACACTTGATGCCCAAGGTCCCAGTCAGGCCAGCACGCCCCGTGATCCATCTAGCCTGTTAGTGTCTGAGATGGTGCAGTTGAAAATGAAGCTTGAGGAAAAGCGGCGAGCTATTGAAGCTCAAAAAAAGAAAGTGGAAGCCGCTTTCACACGCCACCGACAAAGGATGGGTCGCACTGCCTTTCTCAGCGTTGTTCGCCGCAAAGGAGCCACCTCCTCACTAGGGGGTGATGGTGCCAGTTGCAGAAGTATTGATGAGAAGCAAAACATTCAGCCACAACATTTGAAAACAGACAATAGCAGCGCTCAGTTAGAGAGGTGCTTGCCCGATGGGGCACCACTTAAATTGACCCCAGAGGAAGGAGGGAGTGCAGAGATGGTAGACTTGGCAGAGTATACACGCTCAGTCGAACGCCTGAATGCATCACTGACCTTCCTGCAGACAGAAATGCAGCGTCTGGCACAGCAGCAGGAACACATCATGCGTCTACGTGAGCAGCAAGCCTGGGTGATCTCACCTCCACAAACGCAAACGCAGACTTCATTACAGAAGCATCTACGTGAGCTGCGCAGCAGTAGTGTTGTGGGTCGTGGATCTGCGGGGTCTCTTTCCCCAAATCTGTCCTCCACAGGGTCTCCCCGTACCACTCAGCGTTCTCCTGCCCCTATAAAAAGAAAGTCTGCTTCATTTCATGCCAGAACACCCCGTACTCCACGCCCAAGTGAGCTGAAAGTCACCCCATTTAGTCGGATGTTAAACACCCCACAGTCAGTGGACAGTCTACCCAGGCTGCGCCGGTTCTCTCCTCAACAAACGCAAACTAGTTCTTTTGCTTACCTAGGACACATCGAGGGACCTAAAGATGAGAATCACACTAATAAAGATGAAGTAAATGCACCAGCAGTGGAGTCTGTAGACAAGCAGCCTGACAGAGATGTCACAGATGAAAAAGAAGGGAATGAGAAGAAAAAAGTTGGAGATGTGAAAGAGAAAACAGCAGAAGAAGCTGGAACCATCAAGGCAACACCAGCATTTCAGGTTCAGTCCCAAACGGTCCTAACGGAGCACTTGGACTTGAGTACAGATGGCACAGGGGAAAGTCAGGCCCAGAGTAGGAAGGACCTAATTGATGTGCCTCTCTCTGAACTGAAGCCTTTGAATGATCACGAACTGGAAAGTGAGAAAGTGACAGAGGGCAGGGTGGAGAAGATGTGTTGTGGGTTCTTCTACAGGGTAGGACCTTATTTTTATGTTCCTAATCCCAGAATACTCAAAATACTCACATTTTTAGATTTTTATATTTTTACCTATTTTCTTTTTTTAATCTGAGTTTTTATCTGAGCATGTTGGCAGCTAAGAAAGTTAAACTGCATTAAGATTGTTGTTGGTTAGATGTTATTTGTTTGCATATGAATGAATAAGACAGAAGGTCCTAAACTCCCATGATGCAAAGTGGTTTGTCTTTATATTAGTCTCAGTTTGATCTGGTCTTATATTTATGGCTCTAGGACTTATATTTTGCTGTTATGATGTATTGGTTGTCTTGCCAATAATTATCCTAAATACCCAATTATTTGTAATTAATGTTTCACACCTTGACCAGATATGAACATTTTATCATCTTTCCCTATATTAGTGATAAATTGTTTTACTATAATCCATATAAAACATCAGGTTTTACAAGCAGTGGGAATCGACAACCTATGATAGAAACCCCAGAGTCTACTTCCAATGAATTCTTCCAGCAAGTATGTCAGATGCGTGAGGTGCCATTTGCTCAGCTTGGCTCATCCAACATCCAATTTTTTTTTTTATTTTTTTTTTTTGGATTTATCATCAATCTCTTTATTGTTTTAAACGTTATACAACATACATACATACAAAGAAAAAGGAAAACCCTGAACCC
>JAOVVG010000023.1:8991571-9005189 GCA_028566375.1 Leptodoras nelsoni
ATTTTCTTTTAAAGACTGGTCAAAAGCATACCTAATCATCCGTATTTCCTTTTCTCCCACCTCTCTCTTCCCCTCCCTCCCCTGAGGAGTATAAAAAAGGCTTGTTCTCACTCCTCAGGGAGGATCAATGAATGTGCAACTTCCTTCATGTCAGTTATCGCCAAGACTCTTCTATTGGTCGTTCCAAGTTAAGTATTCTTGCTTTGTGTTTTGATCTTGCATCTATTTATTTATGATTCCGTTAGCTAGCCTAGAGTTTAGTTTTCCTTTGTTTACCTTTCAGAGACCCTTCTCTGAACTGAACTGAGCTTTTGTTTTCACACCCAATTTTGAACAGCATACATGTTAGTGCTGCATTCAATAAATGCTCTACTCTTGACTCCTATAAGTGTGGGTTCATTACACTGTATATTTATCATTTTTGCTTTTTATTAAAGATCATGTATATTAGTTTATTGGAATGTATAACAGATTCATTATCAACATACATTTTATTGCTATACATTCCTTTTATTAATGAATATCCATTAAAACCTAAAGGAAAGTGAAGAGATTCTCTTTACATATCTAACAACTGTCTAATGAGGGGGATGCCTGAAACATTACATATAATATAGTATAGTGCTTACCATTGCATCCTGTATCGAACAATCCTAAAATATATAACTCCACATTCCATTGTGAAAATTCAGTGTGATTCAACAAATGGTGATTCAAAAAAATGGTGAATGGATACACATTCAGTGGTGTAAATGCATTGCTGTGAGATGTTCCCGTGTGAATGCCACACACTGTACTCACTGGCTTTTCGCTGACGGTAGAGGTAGAAGGCCAGGGCAAGCAAGAAGAGAAGCAGCAGCATGGAGGATCCAACAGTTCCACCAGCTATTATACCCACAGGGACAATATCTGAGCAAAAGAAGAAGTGGAATTTACTTATATGTGCTTCCATATCATGGCTTTTCATAGCATGATTAGTGGTTATAGGTCACAGGCAGATATACAGCCTTGGAACTGTGAGCAACACCTGTCTGCCATACCAGTTCGTATCTGTATATATACCACCACTGTACAAACACACACACACACACCTATTAGCCATGACATTAACCCCACCTGACTAATATTTTGTAGGCACCCCCTTGTGCCAACAAAATAGATCTGACCTGTTGAGACATGGACTCAAAAAGTTAACTCTTTAAACCATTTGTCATGTTCCTCAAACTATTCCTGAACAATTTTTGCAGTGTGGCAGGGTGCATCATCCTTCTGAAAGCGGTCACTTCCATTAGGGAATAACATTGCAATTAAGGGGTGTACTTGGTCTGCAACAATATTTAGGTAGGTGTTACATGTCAAAGTAACATCCACATGAATCCACAACATCTTCCCATAGTGCATATTTTCCTCAAGTAAGCAACATGCGCACACACACAGCTGTCCACATGATGAGAAAGAAAACAAGATTCATGAGACCAGACTACCTTTTTCCATTGCTTGATGGTCCAGTTCTGATGCTCATGTACCCATTGTAGGTGCTTTCGGTGGTGTACAGGGGTCAGCATGATGTCTGACTGGTCTGCAGCTATGCAGCCCCATGCACAGCAAGTTGCACTTTCTGACATTTTTCTATCATAACCAGCATTATATTTTTCAGCTCTTCTGTAGGATCAGACCAAACAAGCTAGCCTTCATTCCTCATGCGCATCAGTGAGCCTGGGGTGCCCATGACACAGTCACTCGTTGTCCTTCCTTGCCAAATTCATGCAGATACTTACAGTGGCCCATTTTTGCCCACTGACTGTTCACATACTGCCTAATATATCCAACCCCTTGACAGCTGCCACTGAAATGAGATAATCAATGCTATTCACTTTGCCTGTCAGTGGTTTTAATATTATGGCTGATTGGACTCACACACAAACAAATGCAAAAAAATGAATTTTGTACCATATTACAATATTTAAGGAGGTCTTGAAAATATACTCATGTGGACAATCTGCCAGCTCAACTGCTGTTTCTGGATACCCAGAATGAGAATGCTAAAAAAACATTCCCATGCACATCCAAACAGTGATTTGAAAGTAATAACATTCATATTTTTTCTACAGCAAGGAAATAAAAAAATGCCAGCGTATTCTTACAGAATGTGCAGCTGAATAAAGAATTGGCCTCATTTATTCTGAAATATTTCCAAACCTGCTTCCTTTAGCATCTCCCTATAGATTTAAATCAGTGACCTGAATTCATGATGCTTGAAAAAAAAA
Source organism: Leptodoras nelsoni (assembly GCA_028566375.1). NCBI lineage: Eukaryota > Metazoa > Chordata > Actinopteri > Siluriformes > Doradidae > Leptodoras > Leptodoras nelsoni. The sequence continues at coordinate 8,993,839 of JAOVVG010000023.1, forward strand.
GTGTGAAATTTGGTGTTATTGAATATTTTCACTACAAAATCTGCATCTCGCATACGTAATGCGCAAGAAATCATGCATCTTATCTCTGTACAAACAACCAATCGAACAATAATTTCTGATATAAGCTTACTCACAACTGGAAAAGTTTCACTGGTGTGCAGTTCTGCCATGGTCCATCATCGGCATGCACTTGGTGGTTCAGCATCATGAATTCAGGTTCAGGTTCTGACGCTGATTTAACCATATCTGCTAATGTATCGTCACGCTGACTAATCTCCCCACAGGGGTGACTACAGAATGTATTAGATGAATAATCTATGCAATTCTTAGCGCATAAAGTAAGTATTTGGAAGTCCAAATTATAAATTCTAAACTTCTGTATATGCTTAAGGACTAAATGCAACTACTGGTTGTTGTAATCAACAAGTCTGGGAGGTGCATGCAAACACATTTTTGTGACATGTAGTGCACTGATGCCATTCTGTATTTATATACGTAGACATAAAATTCTAAAATTCAATAAAAAAAGAAAACTGTAATTTGCTTATTCACTTGATATGTTATTTAACAGACAAAAGGACAAAGATTTTCAGTGTTTTCAATGATGAAAGCAAATGAGTCCTGTTTACCACTGGGTCACATCACCTTTTTTTATTCTAATAATGCTGCAGAAATGGGAATTCTTTCCCATTCTGTTGTCTGGTGTATCATCCTCTTCATGATGCGCCATACATTTTCTATAGGCGACAGATCTGGACTGCAGACAGGCCAGTCAAGCCACACTGTTGTAACTCATGAAGAATGAGCCCTGGCATTGTTCTGCTGAAATAGACATGCAGTTCCTTGGAAAAGATGTTGTACTGATGGCAACTCACATGTATGCAGGTCACCCATGCTAAGGGCACTGATGCACCCCCATGCCATCACAGATACTGTTTTTTCATTGGTAACGGTGACTAAGGCTAAGCCTTCTAAAATTATTTATATTTAACAAATAAGATTTGTCATTGAAAACACTGAGAATCTTTTCTTTGTCATTTTATCTGTTAAATAAAGCTTCTAGTGAATTAATAAATTACATATTTCTGTTTTTTATTGCATTTTTAGAAAGTGTCCCAAACTTTTCTGGAAATGGGGTTTGTATATATACAAACACATACACACACACTGACCATTTCTTGATTATTTTAAATTTTATATCTTGATGCTCTCTCACCTGTCTCTGCCAGTGTGATGATCATAGTGCCTGGTCCAAATGAGTTCCAGGCTGTGCAGTTGTATGTGGATTGAAAGTCTGAATCTATCACATTATTGATGGTGAGGGTAGACAACACGGCACCCCCTTCTGAAGCTGGCTTGCTCTGCTCTACTGTGTATCTCTCTGACAGAGTGCCTCTATCTTTCTCCCACACGTTCTCTTTCCAGGCCCACACCTGAAAAAGGAAACACACACTTGACTTCCCTTATGCAACCTATAAAAGACCCCGGTTACATCTATTTATAGAGTCATGGTTATATATAATTAGTGTAGACCACAAATCAAAGTTGTTACAAGGGTGTATAACACTTCCTAATGCATTTCCAAGCTGCACATTTTCTGTACTGAAGGTGAAATCCACTCAAGTTCTGATACTGCTCTGTATTGATTATGAGAATAGTACTGTACTCTCTTGATGATATAAAATACTTGAAATATTAGATTAGAAAGCTTTATTGTAGAAATGACACTTTTAAGTGCATTTAGAAGTTAAGTTTTTCTGTTCACAAGGCTTTATTCTATGCCTCCTGCTTATGAACACTACCTTTAAGTACTTATTCATAAACACTGCTTCAACTGCTATGCTAATGATACAGCAGGATAGTATGTATGGATTTCATCTTTTTGTAAAGCTGCTTTGGGACAATGTCCATTGTTAAAAGTGCTATATAAATAATATTGAATTCAATTACCATATACACATCCAAATACAGATATTTATTAATATTAAGTAACAAATGCATATTTAGCGTTCATAACAAATACGTAAAACAATATTAAAATTCACAACTCAGGAGAGAGTTCATATTAAGTATCAGACCTCACACAATGTGTAATAATTAATATTAAGAAAAGCCATGTGTTTTTGAAAGGAACATATGGCAACATAATTTTAAAAAGTCAATTCATGAACAAATATAGTGTTCAAATGTTCAAGCATTTGTCAAAAATATAATGTATTTGTCAATTTTTTTAAATAATCCTCTTTTTAAATAATAATGAATAATTCTCTCTCTCTCTCACACACACACACACACACATACACACACACCTTTTAAGACAAAGACACAAAGGTGAGATGATAAGATGACAGGAACAAAAGAAGAAGAAAGATACGCACTTCCTCTTTTCATCTCAACCACCTTCATATTCTGCCATCTCTAAGTATAGTTTGTTTCATATTTTATATTTCATAAGTAATGTGTGCATTAAGAGCTGCCCTGTGATGTCATGTCTCATTATCCACAGTGTAGTCACATGGACAGGGACAGGGGAGGGAGTAGACCCATTAACCCTGAGAGATGGGAGTAAGAGAAAAAGAGAGACGGGAGCAAAAATAACCTTCAAGAAAAATATTTTAAGACAGAGAGGGGGGGGGGCATTGTAGAGAAGAAAAAGGGTGAGAGATACAAGAAGAAAGGGAGGTGACAGGGAGAGCCAGATAAAGTGCTGAGACTGTTAAAAGCACTTGTTTGTCATGTCCTGCTGTCTGCTTCTCATGATCCACAATGAAGTGTACAGGACTTTAACTCTCTCTAAGTCTCTCTCTCTCTCTATGTCTGTCTCTCTTTCTGTCACCCTTCTCCTTCTCCCAAACCCTCTGTCTTTTACTGCAACATTTACTGGGTTAATCATGCTATTCACATGCTATCCATTTCCATTGTTGATTACTTCAAACACTCGTGTAGGCATGCTTGATGCAACTGTTTCCAGGAGGCTAATGAGAATGTTGTTCTAAGTGTTAAAGATGGCTTCATGAATCTACTGTCTGGAACTAATGTCCATTTTTGTAAACTTCCCTTTGGATTTGTTCATCAATGCTTTTGAATGAAGCTAACCTGCATGAGCATCTGTCTGTGACTCCAGAGAGTTTCAGGACAGATTACTTGGCCAACAATATGAATGTAGCAGGTAAATGGGACTATCAAAACACCATGATCAAGATGCCAGGACTTTAATCTGTAGAATTTCCCCAAAATATGCTTACCCCACTTCTAGCCTTGTAAAACACGTATTTTGCCACATGCTTTGGGGATATTGTAGTTGGGCCTGGATGTTTTTTTGGAACATAGTCCTTCCATCTAGCCATAGCCCATAGCCCAGACATGTGAAGAATAGGAGAGATTATACACATATGCAGATTGTTTCATTTTGCTGTAGGTCTCTTGGCAGCCTCCCTGCTAAGTTTTTGTCTTGTCCTTTTGTAAATTTTGAAGAGACATCCTGTTCCTGGAAATGAAGATGTGGTGTCCAACTTTGTCAATTTGTTGATGATAGCCTTCACAATGTTCCATCTATTTTTTTGGAAACTCCTTTAAACACCTATCCTCAATAATATCTTTCAACAAGTGAGATACTGTTGCAAGCTCTTCCCAGACTATGCCTTCAGCATTCAGATGAAACCAAGAAGATGCTGCTCTTTATTTGGGGTTAATCAGAATAATTTAATTAGATTACTATTGAACATGAGATTGAATGTGTGTTCATTCTGAACACAGCCACATCCCCAATTATAAAAGGGTGTGCACACTTATGCAACCAGGTCATTCTAACTTTTTTATTTTTCTTATTTTTCCCTAAAAAGATTTGTAACAAACTATTGCTAAAAAAATTGTGTAGCCATCACAGACAAGCAGAGTGATACACCCTGGATATGACACCAGTGCATCACAGGGCTGGTCGGTCACTTAATAAATTTAATAAAAAACATGGTGTGTGTGTGAATATGCATACTCACAATTTTGTCAGGAGGAGGTGTGCTCGCAATGTAGCACTTGATCTCACCCTTCTCACCTCTTACAGCATACTGAACTGGTTCACTTGAAATAATTGGCGGACCTGTTGAATAATCAGTACAAAAAAATCACTATTCATATTAGTTACAAATCATACAAAATATAATATAATATAATATAATATAATATAATATAATATTCAAAATATGCACATTTCTTTTCATGATATTATAAACTGTGAATGGTAAATGACCTAAATTCTTTACACTATTGCACAGAAGCATTGTATTTGAACTGACTGACAATTCTCTCACAAGGGTTGGACAAAGTGGAGAAACACCACCCATCCTCGCTTGCAAAGATGACCTCATCTGCTACCAGTTAAACTGCTAATTGTAGAACCAGAGCTGTGTTATTTGTATAACATTGTCATGCTTATTTTGTCTATGTCCCAGCTTTTTTTTTGTGTTGCAGGTATCACATTCTATTGTTTTTTTATATTTACAAAATAGAATTAGGTTTGTTGGTGAAAACACCGAAAACGCATTTTTAGAAAGTGTCCCAACTTTTCTGGAAACGTCATTTCATTCATTCACAGTGCCTGGGAATTCCCTCTCTAAGGTCTAAACATGCTTATAATACAAGTGTCCTGCTCTTGCTGGTTCTCAGTGGTGGTTTCTATTCCTCTGATAACCTTTGCATTCATATTAAAGCTTTATTTTACATGTCTTGCTTTATTTATGTATTACGTTTGAAATTGCCGTGTTGTTACTGACTGCTTTTTAAATTTTTATGTACTTTGGTTGAAACTGCTTATTTCTGTAACCACTATGACCTGACTATGACTTTTTTGCAGATTGTGTGTGTGTGTGTGTTGTACTAACCATTGACTGTGAGTGTGACCTCTGTCTCTCCAACCCCAATCCTTGGCACGATGGCTTTACACACATACTGTCCTGCATCAGCCTGACTCACTGACTTCAAATACAACTGATTGTTATTACTGAGAACCTGCCAGAGAAAAAAAGGAAAGCAAGAACATAACTGTGACGATATATAATGTATATATTGTAAAAATGGTAAAAATAACAATACATTTTGTGTTTAATGTATTGTTTTATTATTTGCTTTTCACATTTGAAACATTAGTTAATTGTTTAATTAAAAAATTAAAGCAATAATAACTTTTTTCTGTGATAAAACACTAATTTCTCTAATATACACCAAGAAACTTTTAAAAATAATGTTATTTTGATTACTGGTCTTTGTGAATAATAACCTTTCTGTTTTTCTGTTTTTTAGTCTGCTGGCATGAACACTTCTTTGGTGCTCATACTGACAGTCTACAGCTAAAGACCAATGAAAATGCCAAATACTTTAGAGGTTTCGTTAGCTTTCTTGCTATTTTTCTTGATTTAAATCCAGAGTGCTAAGTAATTGCAACATTAAATCAGTCTGAATTCAATAACATAAATATAATCACATAATTATAACTACATGTTTAATTTTGTAGATTGTTGTCTTTACTGTATAGTATTTCGAGGTATAGTATAACAGTGTTTGTGTACCATACTGGAGCCCTTTTTTGTCCAGGTGAGAGTAAGTGGAGGATTTCCTGCCCATTTACAGTTCAATGTTACATCAGAGTCCACATCCACCGTTACAGGCCTTGGCTCCACTACCAAGATTGGACCAACTGGAGAAAGACATTGACATTTTTTATAAAACTTGTTTGGGACAGAATATGTGTAACATGGAAGGAGACAGCAGGGCATGAGAAAAAACAAATTAAGGAAAAAAAAGCACTTAAGGAAATTGACAATTATATATTTTAAGATTCTTTTTTTTAATTGAATAGCTGAAGATATTAAATTCATCAGCAAATTCATCCAGGCTGCAAAAGAATGGTAACTCTTTAATAAATGATACAAAATAATTTAATAAAACTATATATAGTGCAAAACAAGTAAAATATTTTATTAAGTTAAAACATAAGCACAGGTTCATAATTAAAGACTTGGAACCAGTGGGTTGAATGAAAAAATAATTATACATATTAATTGAAATGTTTTAATGAACTCTGTCTACTGTCAAAGAGTCTTATGGTACAGGTAATGTATTTGTCACTGCCTCATCCGTTATTTTCTATTTTGCATAATTCTTTAATATTCTCGACGGGCATTTCACTAACAGAAATCACTAGCAGTGTTCTAGTCAAATTACGAGAATGAATAAAAAATGATCTGCACTCTGCTTATATTAAAACTTCCACTACATGCCTGATAGTAAACAGCAGAGTATGGATAGTTCAAAAGTCAACCATCAGCTGGAAAACTGATGCTTACCGCTACCCACACACCACTACCCATACTGTCGACACTCTCCAACAACTTTGATTGACATCTTCCCTATAATCCTGATTGTTTCGGGGGACTGTTTGGTCCCCCGAAAGAAGCCCTACGCAGACACAGATTCACGTCTGACGAAGAGGTGAAGGCAGCGGTGCATTCGTGGCTTGCAGCTCAGCCTAAAATGTTTTTTTATGAGGGAATCTGAAAGCTTGTTGACAGGCGGACAAAGTGTATTAAAAAGCAGGGTTTCTGAAAGTTGATTGAAATAAATTCTACAGCCAGAGTGTGGGTCATTTTTGATTCAACCTATATCTACCTATATCAGAAATATCATAAAAAGCCCTTTATTATGTTGCCATAGACCTAGCACTAATCTGTCATGATAGAACTCAAATACATATCCATATCTCATATAACATTTTGTGTGTAGGTTTTAGCATTTTTCATGTGCATAGCACAGACGTTTTTTTTTTTTTTGTCATGAATTTATGCATAGCCATGCAGTATATGCCATAACATCATAAAACATAATAAACATATGCTAACCAGAGCACATTGGACATGGCAATGCTATACAACTGAAAATAAATTGATAAAAATATAAATTATAATAATGCCATGACATACACTATATGGACAAATGTATTTGGACACCTACACATGTAAAGTTGCCCTCCCTTCCCCTGCAGCAATAACACCTTCCAAATATCCGAGAAGGCTTTCTACATGATTTTGCACTCTGTCTGTGGTAATGTTTGCCCATTCATCCAGAAAAGCATTTGTGAGTCGAGACACAAATGTAGGATAAGAGGGCCTGCCTCATAATCTCCATTCTAGTTCATCCCAAAGATGTTTGATGTGGTTGAGAGTGGTCAGGGTTCTGTGTGGGGCAGTAAAGTTCTTCCACACTAAACTCACCCAACTGTGCCTTTGTGCACTGGGGCACAGACATGCAAGAACAGAAACAGGCCTTCCCTAAACTGTTTCCACAAAGTTGGAGGTATACTATTGTCCATACACTAAATGTCTTAGTATGCAAATAATGATTTGGAAACCCATGCCATGAAGCATCTGGTGCACAGTTTTTGTGTTGATGTTAATGCCAGAGGTGGTTTGGAACTCTGCAGTTATTGAAACCACAGAGATTTGATGACTATTATGCACTATGCTCCTCAGCACTCAGTGACACTGCTCTGTAACTTCATGTAGCGAGTTGCTGTGGTTCCACGAACTGACTGTAGAGGTGGCATCCTATTACAGCACCAAACTTGAATTCAGAGAGCTCCTTGGAATGACCCATTGTTTCACAAATGTGTGTAAAGACAGACTGCATGGTGAGGTGCTTGATTTTATACACCTGTGGCAATGTGACTCCACAAAACACCTGAATTCAATGATTAAGAGGTATGGTTGAGAACTTTTGTCCATACAGCATATTTTGATGCTATTATGCCAATTGTATGATTCTTTTGATAAGTCATATGCCACTCCATGTATTGTGGTTCTGAACCTTGAAAATCATAATTGCATAATTGAGTGGATTTATTTCAATAACAATATCATAAACCTCCATTACAGCCAAGTGTGCCACTTCTGTACGTAACAGATAGATCAAACAATAGATGCAGCACAGTATGGCTGAATTAGATGGAAACTAATTAGTTGCACAAGATAGATAGATGAACAGACAGATGAACAGATGGATTTATAGAGAGAGGTTCATACAGTGTACGTCCACCAATATGCTGACATTGGTGCTGCCCACAGCGTTGAAGACCTGACAGGAAACAGGCTCAGTGAAGAAGGAGTGATCAGCTGTAGTCACGAACACACTCTCCCTCGCACCCTCCAGAATTACTCCACCTTTAGCCCACCTATAACACACAGTTTTTAGCCCACATATAACACACAACACTTCAGGAGTTCTTCACAATAAGCCACACACACAGTACACCACACTCAAACACACACTTACCTGTAGCCCATGATAGGAGGGTTGGCTGTAGCTTGGCATGTAAACGTTACTCTCTCTCCCTCTAGAACTGAACGAGGTTCAATGGATAATAAAACTGTGGGTGCATCTAGAAATGGAAATAAAGATTTTTGCTGCTTATTTTTTTTTTAAAACAAAAATAAGAAAACCTGTGTTATCTAACCAGGATTAGAGGAATATAGCTATTACTCATCTGTATGTGATAAAACCCAGAAAAGCTCAGTGTTGGTATATGTGTGGTATATGGATGATGATGGGCTCTCACATGTAAAAACTAACTAATCTATCTCTGAACACACATCCAGAGCATGCATGTTTCTATCCCAGTCCTGTACAGACTAGAAACATGGAAATACACTGAACTGTGTATTTCTATGTGTACACACATACACAAATTATACACACACACACACACACACACAGACTCACGGTGCACGTTGAGTGTGACACTGGCTCGTTTGCCCAGTGGAACAGCCAAATTGGAGGCGACACAGGTGAAGTTGTGTCCAGTGTCTGTGTCTACTGGCTGAATAGGCAGAAAACTGCGCGTGGTTACTCGCTTCCTATCAGGTAAAACCTCCTGAAAGTGATAAGAGAAGAGATGCATTTCCCAGAATACAACACAGTCTACAAACATGACAACCCAGACAACATTTTGTGTAGCTGCACTTCCGTCCATCCCTGTCACCTGACCCTGTCCATGTGTGTGTAAATACATTACAGGTCTAGGTAACTATTTACATGTGGCCACTTGCATTATCTGTGGCCACAAATATAACAGAAATGAAAATTACATGGTGTGCTGTTTTCTCTCAGTAATACCTTTTTTTGTGAGTAAGATTTGTGGAAAATTATTTTAGAGGTAAGCATCTGTAAAAGTTAAAAGTTTTAAAAGTTAAGTTAGTTGGCCAATTACCTCTGCAAATATTAGCTGACTGTGTTATTCTTACTAGGGAAAGTCCCTGTCAAATTTATGTTTGTGTTTTTAAATAAAAAAATGTTTTATGTTAAGATAAATCAGATGTTCTATCATTCTCTCTCTCCTCTCTCGCTCTCTGTGTGTATGTGTGTGTGTGTACCCACAGTGCTAGTATGAGCTCCTTCCACTATAACTCCATCTTTGTACCACTCTATAGTTGAGAGTGGTTTGGCACCTCGGGACACACATGTCAGGTTGTATGAGATTCCTGCTGTCAACAAAATCTCTGGAGCACCTTCTATCACTGGATCATCTGGGGGAACTAACAAAGAAGTAGATCACACTTAGTCATCACATTCTAATTTGCCACATACTCATACACACACAAGTCCCAAACAGACATATGCAGATAAGTGTTTGACATCATTTTTTAACAAGTAAAATATTATTATAAGACACCATTAAACATATCTTCAGTCCCTGTAAAATGTAGCCACTGTCCATGCTAACTGTCTTCCCCCAAACATATATCTTGTCTACATTCAGTAGTTTGAACTCTTTACTACTAGAGATCAATGAAAGTATAGAAAATGTATAGAAACTTTTGTTCTGAAATATGAAATATGAGCTGAATATGTGTGGTGTACTGTGAAAGCCCTTCACATGGTCACATTTTGACATTTTCTGTTATCATTAGTTCTGACAATACAGAATGTCTGAGTTCTGAGAATAAAGAACTGAAATATGTTCCTATTTATACATTTGAATTGATAAAGCTTTCTGCATGTCTGTTTCACCATGCCATATAACCATCCATCCATTTCTATTTTCATTTATTTCATTTTCTTGGCTTATTCCTTTTAAGGGTCACGGGGGAGCCGGTGCCTAGCCGGCAGCATAGGGCGCAAGGCAGGAACAACCCTAGACAGGGTGCCAATCCATCGTAGGGCACACACACACGCACACACACACACACTAGGGCCACTTTAGAGACACCCATCAACCTAACATGCATGTCTTGGAGTACCCAGAGTAAACCCACGTGGACACGGGGAGGACATGCAGACTCCACACAGAAGAGACCCAGACCGCCCCAACCCGGGAACTTCTTGCTGTGAGGCGACGGTGCTACCCACCGAGCCACCGTGTCGCCCCATTTCTATTTTGTTTAAGTAAAATATTTTTGTTTATTTTAAATAATCTCTATACAAATGAAAAAAAAACTGCCTCACATAATTTAACAGTCTCAAATATTATTTCATTGTTAGACTAACAGACATATTTCTGCATTCTGTTACAATGCTGCTCAAGAAGAAAAGCACTGAGTTTTTGAGACTGTTGTTAATGTTTCAAACTTTATAATAATCATATTATAATTTAAAACTGTTATAATTTTATACCTTAGGAAAACTGCAGTTAGCCCTAAAGAAGAGAACATAACCTGCTTCTTAAACTATTAATATCTTTATTGTATGTGGGAAGTTAGTGTGATTTGCTGAATGATTTTTATTGTTCATTTCAAATGTGCTAAATCATGTGTGTGGACTGAGTTCATACTGAGGACAGTGAGTTTGGCTCTTCTGGATCGGAGAGCCGCTTCAGTGGCCTGACACTCATACAGAGAATCGTCCGACAGCTCAGCTGATGAAATCTCCAGGTTATACTGACCCACGTCAATGATCCTTAATACACGATACCGTGGCCATGCTGTAACATACACACACAAACAAAACCTTTGATTGTTTGGTTGCATATTCACAATCAGTAATACAAAATATACACCGATCAGGCATAACATTATGACCACATCCTGTAAGGACAGTATTTAGATTTGTGTCACAGTGTGACTCTGATTTTGTATGTATTGCAATATAACATGGTGAGTGTGTGTGTGTTCCTGCACTGCCATGTGTTATACAGTCTGGACCTGGGCATTTTAAGCTAAAGATGTATGTGTGTGTGTATGTGTGTGGCAGATACACGGATCGGGCATAACATGTGACCACCTCCTTTTCTCGACACTCATTGTCCATTTTCTCAGTTCCACTTACCATATAGCTGCACTTTATAGTTCTACAATTACAGACTGTAGTCC
>JAOVVG010000023.1:9061711-9071957 GCA_028566375.1 Leptodoras nelsoni
ACCCGGAGGAAACCCACGCGAACACGGGGAGAACATGCAAACTCCACACAGAAATTTCCCAGGTCGCCCCACCCGGGATTCGAACCCGGGTCCTTCTTGCTGTGAGGCGACAGTGCTATCCACTGCGCCACCGTGCCGCCCGTTGTTGTTAAGGTTTATGTGTAAAACAGTCTTAGATTTATAGTACTTCTAATAACAAAAACAACAGCTAAGAAATGGGCTAGTGCTTAAGGGAGCAGCCTTGTGAATAGAACATTGCTGGTTTGTTGGATGTGACAGAAGTGCAGTTGAGCAACATTCGAGATCGCCACCCAACGTGGCTTTGTTTTTCAATTGTTTCTTTTATTTTAATCGATTTTAATTTTAGATGTTAACTATGGTAAAGATAATTACTGTCTTCTGTCTGTTTTTTACAAACATTTTCAGGTGCCCCGGATGCCAGAAAATGACCCTTTTACAGTTTTTATTTGCAGCTTATGCTACAGATAATTACTGTTTTTACAGACATATTCTGGTACCCCCTGCTTCCAGAAAATTACAATTTGTTTTACAGTGTATGCTTTGATTGTTCACAATAAAATGCACATTGAGTGTATGCACATGCATCCTGTCTCCCACTTCTACACATCACCCAAAGTGTCCCATTAAATTGTGCAGTGCTGGCACAACTGTAATGTGTGTATATATCTTACATAGCACGTTCAAAGGCTGTTCTGTCCTTTTCTCTCCATTGGTGATGGATGGATGGTCCACAGCACAGCCAATCATGGCATTGTTATCGCTCCTGGTGACCGGCAGCATGAGCACACTTGTCACTGTGTATGTCAGCTCATTGGGGTTTGACTCCACCACATTGGGACGGGCTTAACATAACAATAAAGCAATAAAAACAGTGGCAGATAGGTCATAAGAAACTCAAGTATGATGATCCATGTTAACATTTTGACAAGGCTGTTACTATAAAGTAAAAACACATCATTTGTAGCTGTAGGCGGTCAACAATGAATTATGACTTTAGCAAACAAACTGATTAACTTCCGATTTACTGGATTACAGAAGTGCACATAAAAATAAATGAACTGATCTAGTTGTATCCTATTCATTCAAGACATATATCAATCAGCCATAACATTATGTCTTCCTTGTGCTGCCAATTTATCTCTGACTCATCAAGACTCTGCAATACCTCTGAAGGTATACTGTGGTATTTGGCACCAATACATTACGAGCAGACCCTTTAAGTCCTGTAAGTTGCAAAGTGGGTCTCTCTGACTAGTTTGTCCAACACATCCCACAAATATTTGATCAGATTGAAATTTGGGGAATCTGGAGGCCAAGTTAACACCTTGGACTCTTTGTCATGATTCTCAAACCATTCCTGAACAATTTTTGCTGAGTGGCAGGGAGCATCATCCTGCTGAAAGAGGCCACATATAGCACCCCTTGACAGATGCCATTCAATTCACCAGTCAGTGGTTTCACTGTTGTGGCTGATCAGAATATATAGTTACATTTACAGCATTTGAACCCTTATACAGTGATGCAGACTTATACATTTTATACAGCTAAACAACTGAGGGTTATGAACCTTGTTCAAGGTTTGAAATTATCATCTTCTTATCTGAGGACCAATGTCTTAACCACTGAACTACCACAGATAGTTACCCTTTTGCATGGCAATGTTTTGGAAAAAACAAGGAGCCACACTGACCAGTGTGCTTCAATCCCTTCAAGCCCTGCCCATACCAAAGTATTTGTGCTTTAATGCAAATATGTATACAAGTATGTGAGAAGGTGTATGTATGTGTACCCTCCAGCTTTTCATGTCCTTTATACCAGTACAGCTGAGCAGGAGGTTTGCTACCCGTGCTGGTGCATGTAAGTGTCACACTCCCTCCTTCCTGCACTGGATCCTCATACCCTGTTATTACTGGCTTCCCAGGTACTCCTGAGGAAAAAAAAAACAAAGAGAGAAACAGAAAATACGAGATGAATGAATAAAGACAGGGAGAAGAAGTAGGGGGGAGATGAGACATAGGCACAGTAAGAGTTAGAAGGACGGAGAACCAGACAGAACAAAGAGACAGTGAGAGTGAAGAGACTGACAGCTGCCAGTCAGACACACAAGCCTTATGTTTACCAGATCTGGATGAATAGTTATGGCTGACATATACAACATAAGCTTACCCTATACACACATATATACACATACACAATCACATACCGAGTACAGTGAGAGTGGCTCGTGCAATCCGTACAGGCATGGTGAAGATGGAGCAGGTGTATTCTCCATCATCTGACAGCTGCACATTGGAGATGGTGATTGACAGCTCTGTTGGTGTGGACTTATGTAGCTGGATACGGTGATCTCGCAAAGCTAGGAAGAAAGAAAGAAAGAAAGAAAAAATAAATAAAGAAAGAAAGAAAGAAAATACATGCACTTATCATACAATGACAAAACAAAATACCCAAAAGATCCTTTTGGTTGCTGAGGTCACTGTGTTTGTTGTGTCTGTCTTCATGGTTTATCAGTAAATGAAAGTCAGTTAATTTTTCTCCATCAGATACCATTCTCATCTCATCATAACTCTGCACAACAGCTACTGTGCCTTCCTGCTATCTAGTAACCTGTTTGTTTGTTTGTTTATTGGTTTTTAATGTCATGTCAGCATCAAATGGCTATTCAAATGACAGACACAAGGTTCCATTAATGCACAAGTCTTACATCAGTACACATGTTCAACTTTTCGAACCAATTCATCCAATTCACCTAACTTGCATGTCTTTGGACTGTGGGAGGAAACTGGAGTACCTGGAGTAAACCCACACAGACACAGAGAGGACATGCAGAGTCCACACAGAAAGGACCCAGACCGCCCCACCTGGGAATCAAACCCAGGACGTTCTTGCTGTGAGGCAACAGTGCTACCCACTGAGCCACTGTGCTGCCCTATTTAGTAACCTAAGTTAGTACTCTAGCAACCATGCAATGCACTGAATCCAGATGCTGGGGTGCACACCTCAACAGTTTCCATCTAGGAGCAAACAAGTGCCATGCACAGGATGCTTTAGCATTTAGCTACTGGGTCCTCAACCTGCACTTCACTTCAGTCTGCTGAGGTGTTATTATTAACTTCTAAAGAAACCAAGGTCTCGTGGGCCACTTTGGGGCCACCAGCAGGATGCTAGTAGGGACTGATTCGAATTTGACTTTAGAAGCTGCTTCACTCTCAGACTGGGAAATGTTTCCCATCCATAGACACCCCCAAGCTTCTTGAATAAAGTGTAGGAGGGAGAATAGGTTTTTGTGCTATGAGCAAGGCCATAAGATTCTGCTGTGCACAGCTCAAATCCGAGAATCAATCATTTCAGCTGTGCCATGTCTGAAGCCAGGTTGTCCAAATACATAGAAAGATCTCTATAGTTGCTCATTATTGTGTTAATAATTTGTTGATAAGTATAGATGCATTTAGGCTGAACTTGTGCAAATGACATTCTAAATCTGCTAGGTTGATGTGTCAGCGTCTGCAGCTCCATACAGTCGGCAAGATCCTATGAAATAATTTTTTTTTTCATTTACATTTTTGGGAGGATTCCATTTTTTTCATTTTATTTTTTCCTAGATTTGGTTTTATTAATTTCATTATCATTGGATCACAAGAGTGATTCCAGGACTTTTTCTGGTGTGCATTTGCATTGGAAGAAGGAATGATAAAGTGATGTAAGCCGTGCGATGGTTGGTGATTCGGCGTAACTTCAGAGTGACAAAGACAATAACAATAATTAATGATGGCATGATTGGAGCTGTGTGCATGTTGAATGGTGGAAAATCTGCGAATATCCAAAGAAAAGTTTGTCTTGCTGTTTAAAGCCTGCATTGGAAAAAAACAATATAAAATCAATATAAACTGTGCTGCTCTCAAAAAGTGCATGTGGCCTGATGCATCATCTTAACATGTGGCTGAGAACTAATTTACTGTAACGCAGAAATGAGATGGCAGGATGATTCGCTTTGTGTCCCTTATTATGTCCATTTTAGTCACAATGCTTTTAACTAAATTTCGAAAAGAAATTCCTCTTTATTCGGACAAAGTCATGTGCAAAACTGCCCACTAACTGTTAATTACAACCCTAATTCCAATGAAGTTGGGACGTTATGTAAAACATAAATAAAAACAGAATACAATGATTTGCAAATCCTTTTCAACCCATACTCAATTGACAAGACAAGATAGTTAATGTTCAAACAGATAAACTTTATTGTTTTTTTCCAAATATTCACTCATTTTGAATTTGATGCCTACAAGGTGTTCCAAAACAGTTGGGAAAGGGGCGTGTTTACCACTGTGTTACATCACCTTTTACTCAATAAGTGTTAGAAATTAATTGTTGAAGCTTTGTAGATGGAATTCTTTGCCATTCTTGCTTAATGTACAACTTCAGTTGCTCAACAGTCCGAGGTCTCCGTTGTCATATTCTGCGCTTCATAATGCGCCACACATTTTCAATGGGAGACAGGTCTGGACTGCAGGCAGGCCAGTCTAGTACCCGCACTCTTTATGTACCTTTCAGCATTAATGGTTCTGAACTCTTTTACTACACAGCCAAAAATTGTAACACGTGCAGAATGTGGCTTGGCATTGTCTTGCTAAAATAAGCAGAGAGGTCCCTGAAAAAGACGTTGCTTGGATGGCAGCATGTGTTGCTCCAAATCTTGTATGTACCTTTCAGCATTAATAGTTCCTTCACAGATGTGCAAGTTACCCATGCCATGGGCACTAACACACCCCCAAACCATCAGAGATGCTGGCTTTTAAACTTTGCACTGATAACAATCTGGACAGTCCTTTTCCTCTTTGGCCTGGAGGACACAGCATCCATGATTTCCAAACAATTTGAAATGTGGACTCGTCAGACCACAGGACAATTTTCCACTTTGCGTCAGTCCATCTCAGATGAGCTTGGGTCCAGAGAAGCCAGCGGCGTTTCTGGGTGTTGTTGATATTTAGCTTTCGCTTTGCATGGTAGAGTTTTAACTTACACTTGTAGATGGAGCGATGAACTGTGTTCATGACAATGGTTTTCTGAAGTGTTCCTGAGCCCATGTGGTTACAGAATGAAGTATCCGTTACAAAATGATGTCCGTTTTTAATGCAGTGCCACCTGAGGGTTCGAAGGTCATGGGCATTCAAAGTTGATTTCTCCAGATTCTCTGAATTATTTGATGATATTATGGACTGTAGATGATGAAATCCCTAGATTTCTTGGAATTGCATATTGGGAAACATGCAGTTGTTCACAAAGTGGTGAACCTCGCCCCATCCTTGCTTCTGAACGACTGAGCCTTTCGGGGATGCTCCCTTTATACCCAATCATGACAATCACCTGTGGAATGTCCCAGACAGGTGTTTTTTGAGCATTCCTCAACTTTCTCAGTCTTTTGTTTCCCCTGTCCCAACTGTTTTGGAATGTGTTGCAGGCATCAAATTCAAAATGAGTGAATATTTGAAAAAAAAAATAATAATAAAGTTTATCCATTTGAACATTAAAAATCTTGTCTTTGTAGTGTATTCAATTGAATATGGATTGAAAAGGATTTGCAAATCATAGTATTCTGTTTTTATTTATATTTATATACAACGTCCCAACTTCACTGGAATTGGGGTTGTAAGAACTACAATCCTGAAGTGCGAACATGCGAGAAAGGGGGCACAGTTTTAGGAACCTAGCACCTAATGCATTTCTAAATTCAAAAAATTAAACTTTACCATGGTTGTAATGGTCATTTCCTATACTATTGCTATAAAGTATTGTAAATGGCAGTATTATATAGGTGCATTAGGATATTATACTGTGGACAACGTTATTACACTGTGGACAATGTTACAAGCAGGAAACTGATCCATGCTGATACACTAAGCAAAGCACAATATGCAGCCTACAGAATAGGGGATACACCCGCATACACTGAAGGCAATTTAAGTGTTAAGGAGAGGCATCAAATCTGCCAAACTCTAATGTAAACAGCAGACACAAATCAACTAACTCCCAATGGATATGGGAGAGAATTAGGGCAATCATGGAGTACAAAGAAACAGCTTCTCCCTCTGCAAATGGCAGTGCCACTCCAGTTGAAGAACTTAACTGCTTTTATGCTCAGTTTGACAGAGAAAAGATCAAGTGTCGCAGCCCCTCCCCTCCAATGATACTGCACCCGTCCTGAGCCCACACAAAGTAAGACACTGCCTTTGGAACCCCAGGAAAGCAGCTGGACCAGACGGTGTGGTGGGCTGCATTCATAAAGACAGCATGGACCAGCTTGGAGAGGTTTTCACAAACATCTTTAACCCCTCCCTGCTCTTATCATGCATTCCTGCATGCTTCAAAACAGCAATAGAAATCCCACTGCCACAGTCAGCTGTCACATGCCTGAATAACTTGAGGCCTTTGGCACTTGCCCCCTTACCCGCTAAATATCTGAAGAGACTGGTCATGAGGCACATCAGAAGAATCCTAACAGTCTCTTTTGACCAACACCAGTTTGCCTACAGGGGAGAACAGATAAACAGAAGATACAATAGCTATTGCGCTTCATACTGCACTGGAATACCTGGAGCCTAAGAACACATATGTAAGAATGCTTTTTATCGATTACAGCTCCCCTTTCAATATAATCCTGCGAACAAACTCTATCAAATTACAAGACTTGAGACTTAACACCTCTTAATGCAACTGGGTATTGGACTTCTTAACAAACCGCACACAGTCTGTTAGACTCAGGAAGGAAGCATCATCCACTCTATCCCTAAACCCCAGTGCTCCACAGGGATGCATGCTTAGTCTACTACTTTACACCCTTTTTACACATGACTGCTCCCCCTTTATCCTTCTAACTCCACCATCAAATTTGCAGACAATAACACAGTACTCAACCTCATCTCAATGATGAGTCTGCATATAGGAGTGAAGTATAAAAGCTGGCAGTGTGGTGTAACAGTCACAACATGGCTGTGAAGCAGAAGACAAAGGAAGTGATCGTAGACTTTCACTAGTCAGGATAATACAACCAAACTGCACTCTACATAAATGGTAAAGCAGTGGACAAGGTCACTAAATTCCAGTTCCTGGGCCTTACAATGACTGAAACTTCTTAGAGCACCAGTACTGCAGCTGTAAAAGCTCAAAAGTGCCTCTTTCACCTAAGAAAACTGTTGAAAGCAAATGTACTTCAGAGGTTTCTGGTGAATTTCTACCCCTGTGCCATCGAAAGAGTTTTGATATACTGCATGTCAGTGTGGTTCATCAGTTGCAAGAAGGCGGAGCAGCAAGCCCTCCAGGGAGTAATAAAGACCGCTGGGAAAATCATTGGGGCCCAGTTACCAGACATCACCACCATCTACACCTGCTGCCTACGGTGATCCCATACTATCATCAGTCCAATCACACCCAGCCCATCACTTCTTTGAACTCCTGCCCTCAGGAAGAAGATACAGGTCAATCTGAGCAATGACAACCAGAATGAAGAACGTTCATCTAAATAATTCACCTGACTACCTTGCACCTGAATAATTTACACTGGAATAAATACTGATAACTGTGAAAAGGAATTACATCTATTTTATTCCTGATAGCTGTTTTATTCTGATTACCTTTTTAACAAAAATTTTATTCTTAGCAAAAAAATGATCTATTTTATTATTTTATATCTTATTACTTTTATCTTATATATTGCATGTGACTGATGCGTCACTGTATCCTTGTTTTATATAATGACAGATACTTGATACTTTAAATAGTTTTACAACAGATACTTCACTATAACAATATAAAAACTGAATTACAGCACTAGTAATCTCTCAGTGAATTAATGTGCATTATTCTGACGCCCAGTCAGACATGTGTGACAGCCAGTAGTAAAGTTAACACAATTAATGCGTAATTATCAGGGATGATTGCATGATTTTTCAATGTGATGTATATTCAAATCATGTATATGAATTTCAGGGTATAAATTTGAGGTCACAAGTAAAAACAAACGGAAATAAAAATTAACAAACAAACAAATACATGAAAAAACAAACAAACAAATAAAAAATGAAATGCATCTTTTTGGCAAACTATTATTAATGCTCACATTCCACTGCATTATCAATTTATTTTGTCACATAAATTATTTAGATATTTAGTTATCTGTTTAATTTAATTGGAAATGTTTCTCCACAGACTCAGAAAAAAAAGGACTCTTCAAGGGTTGATGTTTGTAGGTGTTTTAATAGATACGTGTGTGTTTATTAACTGCTTGTTTTATGAGTGTATAAACTTGTGTGTGAGAAGAAGTATATGTATGTCATTTTTTATTGGGCTTTCACTGAGCAGATCGTCCAGTATATCTTTTTTATTATGCTTTTTCCTTCTCCATTTATTCTTTCATTCTTTCTCATTCTTCTAGAATCCGGATATTTCTGTCAATCATGATTTCTCTGGGGTTTAAAATCACACGCCCATCCATTATTCCTTGGGTTTATCCATCCGTTCTTCCATTTATCTGACCACTCATCCACCCATGCTCTTCCCTCCACCCACCAGTCCCTGTGTCTCTCACCTCTTTTAGCTCCAAAGTAGAGTGTCTGTTGTGCAGTGTTGGACCACTGGAGGGAAGAATTATCTGTCTCAGCCACACGGCATGTCAGAGTCACCGTACCTCCCTCAGCCACTGTCTCGTCTGAGGTCACAGGCTGGAAAGGATCTTCCTCATCTTCTACAGCATCACAAAACAAAATAGCATTGTATCATCACCATATCATCACCACTGAAAAGACAGTCAAGTATTAAGATTGAAAGTTGAGAAAAGAGTTTATGGTTGAAATGCAGAGAAACACTGAAGAAAAATATTATGGGTATCTATAGTGAGCTGACACAATGTCAGCAGACTTGGCAGGGAAACATAGACCTAGACACTGTAAAACACTAAACATGGGGTATTTCCTCTGACTTGTATATAAACTCAATTGCAAACAGCATGCAGAACAGAACACACTTGACAGCAGAGCTCATTTTTGAAGTGGTTGTTTTCACCCAGTCCCACAGAGCCCGCTAATGTATTATAGCGCAAGGACCATTACAATGACAAACATTATAGTGACTGAGAGTGTATAAAACAGATGATGATCACAAGACTATGAATAATTTAATGATTATTCCCATTGTTAATACAGGATTAAAGCAGAAGTTAGAATGATGATAACTATAAATGACTGTAAAACATTCAACATACAGAAAAAATGTTTGTTTAATTAATTTTTGTTGTTGTTGCTTTTAAACTGCAATAGGTTTTCTTGAATACAGTCACTACATTATAAAGCTGTGCATGTACTGAAGCACAAAACAGCTCCTCCATGCAAATATGCAGTATAAAGAGTCATTAGTTTGGGTTAAATAGATCATAAAAGATAATGACAATGCCCTATTTATAATTCAAGCAAGACAACTTTCTCTCTGAGACTGTCTGTATCCTGCTGAAAGTAGATGCTGACTTTTACTGTACATGTAGCCAGCAAAGGAAGTATACCTGGGCCTTAATGCTGTATTATATCATGTGGGAGCGGGAAGCTGGGTTATTTTCACATGTAGCTCATTAGCGAGAAGTTAATTCATGTGTCTGAAAGAGACATGAAAGAGAACTAAGCCATGCAGAGCTGTGGGGGTGCATGTGTGTGTTAAAATTTTACATTACATGGTGTTGTGAACAAGTCTGGTTAAAAAATATTTCAGTCAGAATAAAACAAACGAAAATGAGCATAAATATCCATATAAATATGAACAGGAACGGTGTCTTCCAGCCACAGTAATTATTAATTTTGTATTGCATTTATTTTCAAAATCGGAGTCCAGCTTATGGTTTGAATGGATTTCAATGACTTTCACATTATACATGAAGAAATCCACATTTCACAATTTCCGGACAGCCAAAATACACTAGGGTATGAGTCAGTCTGCTTCTAATTTAAATAAAAATTTCTTTCATGAGCCTACTTTCATTTCATTTTAGAGTTAAGCACTGTGGGTGTAAGAAAGTTTCTTTCACGACCTCGTAATAACTATAAGAAAGTTTTCACGACCTCGTCACTCGTCTGTGTGTACCGTACTATGCAGAGCTCCGGAGCGAGAATTTGAATGGACAGACCACACGAGGTGAAATCAAATGTGGTGTATTCAGTCAAAGTCTGACATACAGTAGAACAAACAG
>JAOVVG010000023.1:9121536-9131975 GCA_028566375.1 Leptodoras nelsoni
ATGAATCTAAAATATATGAAAGTTTAATTTTTATCATTACATTATGGAAAAGAATGAACTTTATCACAATATGCAAAATTTTTTAGAAGGACCTGTACAAGTCCTGCACAGTGGTCAGAGGTATTTTAAGCCATTCTTCTTGCTGGATAGTGGCCAGGTCACTACATAATGCTGCTGGTGGGAAACGTTTCCTGGTATGCTGACCCTGTATATATATATATATATATATATATATATATATAGACGAAGGTCTTCACAGTTTCCCCCCCAGACTCTTACCTGGTAACAATGGCAGTATTTTCGGAATTTTTCACTCTAAGCTTCTCTTTAACTGGGACCTTCTTTAAGATAGTAGATGCTGTGCGTTCTTGTAGGATGGGTCCCATTGCAACTAATCCAATCCTCCAGTCTTAAAGTTGCCAAGAAATTGGCAAGAAATCCCATTCAAACCAGTGCTCTCGACATTGCAGGATGTCACGACGCTGTTATCGCTGCATGTCTGGAAACGGTAAACAGCAGTAACAGCAGGTTAGTAAAGATCTGAGCAATTGATATACACACTGCTGTAAAAAAAAAAACCTTTCCGTGGCGTTTGTTAGGCATCTCTACCTCCAGGCGACATCCCGATACCACCAACCGAGCTTAACTGCAGCTATCAGCATGCTACGTATGAAACATACCGTCAATTTATTACACTGATGGTTTCTCCAGCCTTGTTTACCTTCTCCTTGCGCGTTCAGTGGCGACGTGACGCTTTGCATGCCGGGAAATGAAGTGCGCCTTGAAACGAAACCAAGTGGCTGGATATTTTTGCCGCAGACCAGGACACCTGTTCGGACGGCCAATACAAGCGGGAAATCATTACACCCTCATGGCTTAGCGATTAGAATGGATTCGAGGTAGTGTTCACAAACCCTGCTTACTGCTTTCTGTGCAAGCAACTTCATTACCCATAAAGCCCCAGTAGATGCTCGCGACATCAATTCTGACTCTTCACGAGTCGGATCATTTGTCTGCGCACCAATAAGAGTCGACTCTTTTGATTCCCGAGCTGCACGTTGGCATGCTTTTTTTCTTATTAAAACAAAATTTGACCAGTGACTTTTCTTCTTAGGGTCGAACTTGTTTATGGAATGTTACTAACATTTGATAAACCGAATCACGTTAATTATGGCATTTTATAAAATATTTTATAACAACATACCGCCTATTCTCGTCCATGTGAATCATTACAATTAGCTAAGCTAAATACATGAACAATCCTCCGTCATATTGAGATTCAAACACAATACACGTCTCCTCACTCATGTGAACCTAAATGTCGGATGATACAAAGAGTTTTTTGTGGATGCGTTTTGATTAATCGGCTATATGTTCATAAGAGAATCGACTCCTAATGTTCATATAATAGAGCCGGTTCAAAGAGCCGATTCAAAGAACCGACTCGTTCGCGACACACCTCTCTAGTGTGACCGATTGGCAGGACACTTTTCGCAGGCTTTGCGCAATTTGTGCGAGCAAATTTCAGGCTTACGGTGTGCATTTTAACATACATAACCATCAATCTTTTGCGAGCGATGTAATATATAAACACTACTGGACGATCTGCAGATGAAAGAATAGCAAAACACATCGCATCGGAAGTTTCTGGTGAGCCAATATGACATGACGCACAAACTGCTTCCTGCAGAAGGCACTGCACCTGATTTTCGCTCAGGCTTAAACACTGAAGTGCTTTACGTGGATTTGACACTGATTTATGATCAATGTCTTTAAGTGAGAAATAAAACTGACCAAGTAATTCACTTGTGATTTACTTGCAGGTAAGCTTTACTCTGGATATGGCTTGTTCTAGCACACACAGCCAGGAAAATACATCCTCAGAAGAATCAGATGATGAGCTATTTTTTGTTGGGGTGTCAGATATCTCAAAGCCAGCGTCTCCTCTGAACTTCAGAGACCAAGCATGGTCAAACCCCAGAGGAGAGAGAAAGGCTGTGAAAATTCATCCTCCTAGCCCCACGTTGCCCCAAGTGAGATCAACAGGCCGCAGTTTCTCCTGCGAACCCCCTCCTAAACCCATCATCCAGAGACGCACCCAGTCTCTACCGTCGCCTTCTGAAAGGCGGAGGCTCGGCCGTAGAATCGGGGTCCGATTTGTTGACTCGCTGGGAATGGATCTTGAAAACATAAAAGTTTTCCGAAGTGGAGAAGATCCGTTTGTACCTGAGCATGTTTTATTTAGACTTTTGATGAACGCAGAATTGGCAGCCGACAAGAGCTTGGAGATTTCCCTGCCCTATTTGAAACCTGTGTTCCCAGAACAACCTGGTGACTGTGCAAATTTCCTGGAACGTTTATGTAACCAGAACGTGTGCTTGGAACGCGTTTTGTGCTACGAGCCGGGCATCATTGGTATTGTCCAAGTGGTCAACCTGGCTTTCGAGAAAGAGGTTATTGTTCGCTACTCTTTCACAAACTGGAAGAGCTGTGCTGAGACCAAGGCGTACTGGGTTGCCAATAAATACTTGGAAGGCCTTTCCAGTGGATGTAGCTGTGACAGTTTTCGGTTCCATCTTCCAGTTCCTCCGTTCATCCTCCACCCTGGAGCAGTGCTGGAGTTTGCCATCTGTTATAAAGTGCAGGAGACTCAGTATTGGGACAACAATAGGGGACAAAATTACAAGTTAGTCTGCCAGAGCTACAAAATCCCTGTGCCCAAGGAATGTGAAGATAGTATGATACACTTTTTCTGAGCTCTCTCTCTCTCTCTCTCTCTCTCTCTCTCTCTCTCTCTCTCTCTCTCTCTATATATATATATATATATATATTTATATATGTGTGTGTGTATGTATATACATACACACACACACACACAGATATATATTTAGACTGAGAGAGAGAGATTTGTTCTACCACCATCCCCAATTTGTAAATCTCTCCAATCAGTTTTTTTTATTCTGCAATTCAATTTTATTCTGCATCTACTAAGCAGTACAAAACATTAGACAAATAGTTCAACAAATACAGTTATTGAACCACTGAATATGGCTTAACGTCGGACATCATCCCATCTTTTATTTCCCGTTTAGTATCAAATGCATTATAAAAGACACAACCACCGCACGGTGTTTATTGGGATACATCTCTGCCGGGACTCGAACCCGGAGCCTCTGGATTAGAAGTCCAGCGCGCTATTCCATTGCGCCACAGAGACTGAACCAACCGAGTTGCCGTACAATGAGCTCAAATTCTGCATCATCATGCGCATCCTCTGTGTTCACCAGCATCAGGACCAGTGCATAGCTCCTGATGTGTAATTCCAGCATGTGACACTAGGGCGCGCTGGATCACCAAGTCGGAAGGTGCAAAGGCGGACTACATTTGGGTGTATTTAATGCATAGATGCTTTTGTTATTTGTTTTTTTTGTTGTTGTTGTTGTTTTTTTTCACCAGTGGTCAGAATCCACACCCTTCGGTCATTGCAACCCCCATGATGTGTTTAGGCTTCTTAAATTAGATTATAAGAATTATAAGAATGAATCTTTGGTTCCATACAGGCCATCAGCCATCTGCAACAGCCCATCCTTATAACCTATTTAGCAAACTACCCTCTACACAGGTCATTAGACTGAATAAGGATGAGAACTAATCAAACATGGGAAACAATTTGGCCTTCAGAGGAGAAAAATTTGATTTAATGCTCACCATGTGTGTTCTCAGATAGACAGCAAAAATGTATTGCAAAAAGGGATTTAAACTTTGAGAATAATGATGATTAAGAAACAACAGAAAAAAATGAGCCATTTAAGATGGAATGGAATTACAAATATCTACAGTTGTATGCTTTGGTAATAATGTGTATAGAGACAATTGTGGCCTACATCAATTCTTAATTTCAGAAGATGATCTGCTGAATTAGTCCTAAATTAGAGTAGATAATCCTCATAGACACAAGTCTATTGCTTCAATAGCCATTATTGGTTACTCCATTATTCTGATCTATAGAATCACAAGTGGTATTTAACAATAGTCCATTATTGTTTTCTGGGGATTGATGAGTTGATGGTACGTGGCACAGCAATGTTCTTAACTATCGAGATTAAATTCTTGGTGGCTTTGTGAGGTCTAAAATACTTTGTAGTTCCAGGTTTGATGCCAAGTGGGCATGACAAGAAGCAGTCAGCAATTGAGCAGTCTGCAATGTCTCGACTCATTACACCCTGTTTTTTCCCTTTGAGAACACAGCTTATTCACCTGTGTGTATAACCACCTTCACCACATTCCCCTCCCTCAGAGTGAATGTCCGGGTCTGCTTTCAGTAGTAAACTGAATATTTCCTTCTATGATATGTTAAAACATCCTAACATTCAGATCGAATAGGGTGTGACTTACTGAAGCATTCGTTTAAAGGATTTAGAAAAGAAAGTTTCAAAATACGGCTAGCAATACCTTACCAGTGGTTAATAAACACAGGAAAATCACTACAATGAACAACGCATTCATGAGGTTTAAACAGAAGCATACAACACCTCATGTGCAGATATATTTCTTCATTTACTTTATTAATCAGTCAGGGTCAGAAAGGGCATCTGAAGACAAACAGAAAGACAAACAAAACATCTCTTTCCACATCTGTTTCTGCTCTTCTACAAATTCTCAAACCATTTCTCTACTTTTTCTTCATTAGTACATCAGGTTCAGAGTGCAGTCAAGGCGACTGAGGTGAGAATGGACAGCGCAATGACAAGGTAGCCAGAACGGTAGACATCAGGGATCTTAAATCCCTTTCCGACATCCCACATCTAAAAGCAAAAAAAGATGACAACAATATAAATTCAAATGTAGGTAACAGGTAACAATTTGCAATGTTAAATATTACAGAAATAAAATTAGAATTGTCCCATACAGTCCCACAGGTTTTGGCAGCAGCTGTGCAAACACTTTGAATAGTTAAAATCATGTGAATATGCTGACAATCACTGAAAACCACAGTAATAATTATAGAGGAGTTCTGCGACAAAAGAGAAAAGTGCTTTGATTTGATACAGTCCATTTCCGACAGCATAATTTAGCATTTAATGCAGCTACAGCAACACATCTCATGTTATGAGGAGTCACAGGCATGTCTGCTGTGGTTCATTAGCAATACTGACAGATTGCTTCCTCAGGATCATATGAAAATGTAAGTCTAGAGTTCATTTTTGACAAACGTTTCTCAAATTAAAAGCATAGCAATGCATTGACTCTCACCATCACTGTTTAGTATTTTGAAACATCATTACTCTGATCCTGTTTCAAATCTCCAGCCTGATTTGTTGTTAGCAAAACAAATGGTTTGCTAAAATAGAACCAAATTTCCAGTCAATTAGTCAAATATAGCTGCAACTGTGATGAGGGGGCCAGAGTAAGGTGTCAATACATCAAAGTGTTTCTGAAATATGAGCTCATTTCATGTTTGCTGATTTTGCAACTTTAACTTTTTTTTTTTAGGCTTGGTCTGAACATCAATTGTGCTGAATCTGGTGAAGAATGGAGAAAATGCTACATTTTTGGAAATTAACATCAATGGCTGCATTAAGTTCAGCTTGATCCAAGGAATCCAACACTACCTCATTTTAGAGGGCCTAGCGAACAATTACAAAAATTCCCAAACATTGTGCCAATTTTTTTTTACCATACAGTTCTAGGTAGCAACCCCAATCTGATGCCCTACAATTGCAAGCCAGACCAAAACTTTAAATAGGAGGTTATATTTGGTTATGAAACTTATACAGACTAATGATGTGCACATGGACAACTGCACATAATTATATAAAACGTTGTATAAAAGTGTTGCAGATCTCCATGAAGCACTCCAGGTGTTGTGCATGATATTTCCCTGCAGAGCTGCCAATACAGGTGGAACACCAGCAGAACTCTTTGGCTTCTACAGAAGTTGTAGGAGAACATAACAGGAATGTTGCCATTAAGACAGCTGGATCTTGATCCACATTGCATGTTCTCAATCTAATTGAGAGCTTTAAGAGCTAAATAAGAGCGTTCATCTGACAATTGCTTTTTCACATTATAACCTATGGAAATTGTATTTAGGAAAAGAAACAATAAACTGGCAAAAACTAGAAACCGTGTGCACATCTCTAAATTACATTAAAATGGATTAATTAGACCATTTTTCATTGAGAGTCCCGATCCCGTTTTATTCACATCTCTAAGGAAATTAAAGGAGTAAAAGGCTAAAGCATACATCACCCCATTCTGGAAAATGGCATGCTGTGCACTGCGGGAGAGCACACATTTTTCCTTTTTCAGTAAACGTACCTTTATGTTTACATTGATTGATAGTTAACGGTGCTGTGTATTCTCCTATTCTGTACGAGTGGTAATCAAATACTCAGCAGCATGTGTGAATAATTGAGTGGAATTGTAATGCTAATTTAGACTGCTTGGACAGACTTCCAACTAAGTTCTGTAGGAAATCATATTTTTCATTCTTCAGGCTAATGTAAAAACTTGAGTAAGTTATAATAAAAGCAATGTTCTTCTTTTTCTTCTATATGTTTATAAGCCTTTATTTTTGATCTGTAAGTTAGTTAAAGCTCTTGCTTTGTAGTATGTATGAATGGTTAATATACTGTTTAAAAGTGTTCAAATATGTGTAGTAGTTAAAGACCCGCATTCAGTTCTGATCAGCTGATGTTTTTGGCAATGTTGCTAGACTGAAAATGTAACGCCAAGGAGAAAGAAATACATTTAAATGAATGGGCACATGTCTGAGGGGAGCAAGTTTGCAGTATTTGCAGTATGTTTGAGTGCGTACATACAATTTTGTGCATGAGCAATGTCTTTGCAGTTTATATTTTGAGTCTGTACATGGATTCTAGTATGAGAAAAACAAATGTGTGTAACAGCAGTAAGAATCAGATACATTATCAAGCACTTAACTTTTAGCAATATATACTTACCATATGCAAATCTTCCTTTTTAAATGTTTTTAATGCACAATCCATATAACCTTTCACACACTAAACAAACTTCAGAAACAATAGCAACAAACATGGCTGGTTCTCACATAATGTAATGAGTGTTAAAAGTCTAGAATTTAGTTTTTCTATTCTGATCAACTGTGTTTGGATAAAAACAACTTTGTGGAAAGGTTAGATTTCACTGACTACACCAAATGTATAACTGAATCCTATTAACAACTTGCAATTCAAATCGAGACAAGTTCACTTAGCTCCTCAGGCTAATCTTGAGCATGCCTTGAAAACAATATAATGTAGTGCAGAACATGTTAGCACTGTCAAATAATTATAATTATAATAATAATAATAGCACTGTCTTTAATCATTTAAATTGCTGGCTAAGAAGTTGATAATGTAGCTACTACCTCTTACTTCTGAGTTAAGGTACACATGCATTCCCTAATATTATTAGGGAAATTAATCCACTAAATGTACAGTTTCCCTGTTAACGCTTTTTCCTTTAAATGATAGCCATCCAAGTATTATCACAGACAAGCAACTTCTAATCATTTAGAGGCACAAGGCCACTATGTGTGAATTAGTGTGTGCACAGTGCTCTGTGATGGACTGGCATCACATCCAGGGTGTATTCTCACCTCACACCCAGTGTTCCCCAAGGTAGCCCCCGGGTTCACTGTGAGTCTCATTGGGAAAAACACATTCTAAAAGTGAGTGAGTCAGTAATAAAATGACTGAGTTTCTACTGAAGTGAGGTGACAACTGCTGTGAACACAGCCTGCTCTACTACCAATAAATAAACTGACTGACAATTTAGTTTCAGCATCATAGCTGCTACACATGTCTAGGTACACCTGCACTCAAGTCAGAAAGAACTGTTTCATATGTACAGCAAACACACAGCTGCTGTGGTAGGGTGACTTTGGTTGTTGCAATGTTGAGTATGTGCTTACCAGGTGGCGAATGCCATTATAAGTGTGGTAGGTCAATGGGAAGGACAGAGCAAATTTGGCTGTGGTGATGAGAGCTGGACCCAGAGAAAACGAGTGGACCAGGTCCAGGTAGTAAGGAAAACTGCCCGGCAACACTAGAGCAGCAGCCGCAAAGGCAGTAACACCTGACCAAAACAGAAAATATTTCAAACTTACACAGCAATAATACTGCTAAGATTATGCAAACACCACACCACCATACGTGGTAATAGTCACCTTCTTAGCAGAAACTGCTTGAACTCCATACAAACATTTATAGGACAACAACTTCTTGATTTGAAGCAAAACCACTCAATAAGATTTTTGGTCTAGCCAGATGGCAGTGCCTGGTGTCATTATAGTGCACCAAGTAAAATCTCCTGTCTTAGTGATTAGATGACAATTTGTATGAGGACTGTCTGGAAAATAATGAGAACTAAATTCCAGTGCTCCGTAGGGCTTACGCATGGAAGTGCTGGTTCAGGGTCAGTTAGAGTGAGATCTCAAATAAACAGTAAGTCCCATTTCAGTTTCATCCTAGCCTTTGCAGTGCCCAGATGTTTGTTTTTGTGAAACTCCCAAATGCCTCGTCACTGAACAATGCAAAGATTGGAGCAAATGTTGTATCCTTTAATAAGACAGCCAAATGAACAAAGTAATTACAGGAGATGAATCATGTGTGTTTGAGTACGATCCTGAAACAAAAAGACAAAGTGCTGAACAGCACACGACAACATCACCTCACCCAAAGGAAGCTTGCATGAGCAAATCAAAAATCAAGTCACTGTTCATCATCTTTTTTTGATTCTCAATGGATCGACCATAAAGAATTCGTACCAGAAGGCCAAGATTAAAACACGTTTGTGTGTATGTGTGTGTGTGCGAGTGTATGCATATATTACCTGCACTGAGCCCTATGCCTGTTCCTCTGTGAGTGATTGACATCATCATGGGGACTGACCACCTGCAAGGCACAGTTACCATAGTAACACCAGCTCCTGACAAGTAGTCACCATAATGACAAAATCTCTTCCACACACAATTCATATGACAAAATGCTTAACAGGGCTGTACTTGCTTTTTATGTCATGGATGGAAAGATGAAAATTAAATGCCAGAAATACCTTCTTTTTGTGCATTTAAATAACTGCCAACATCTAATGAATGCCAGACTGGCTGTCAAAAGTTATGAGGAAATAGAATGTAGATGAGAAGATTGCATTATGAAGATCAGTGGTTCTAAAACCTTTTTGTAGCCAGGGAGCCTTTTAACTGTTAAAAAGTCTTTTAAAACTCTTGTTTAAAAAAATATAAAAATACAACATTGAGAATTGGGTTATTGTCTCTTCTGTTGAAAGGGAAATCCCAGGCAGTGGTCATCAATGGTTACACCTGTGTACATTCAACGAGTGAGAAAATAAGAATAATAATCAAAATTATCCCATAGGACTTGGTACACTCAACATCCAGCCCCAAGTGCATTATTGTATGTGGATTTGTATGAGAAGCCTCATGATGAGTCCATACACTATAACACATTTGGAGCATACAGGCAACCACTGCCGGTGATCTCACTCAACAAAATCTTCTTCTTATTTCTTCAAAATAAATGCAATTTCTAGCAAATATGTTTAAAAATGTGATATGCCAGAAGCTTAAGCAGCCTATATTTTATTTGAAAATGCAAAGTATAACCTCACCAAATCCTCAATGTGTCATTTTAACACATTACTCTGATATGTACCATTCTGTCATAATGACTTTATTCTTGAAACATTGCAACTTTTTCACATAATATTAAGACATCATTCTCAAAATATTACAACTGTATTTTTGGACTTTTTTAGCTTTATTTTTTAAACAGCAGTCATAATATACAGAAGAAGTGAGAAATGCAACAGGAAGCAACTGGTATATTATAACAAAAGCCAAATAACTGCATTTCCAAAACAACACAAGTTCCTACCATAATGTTAGCTTTGCATGTGTTGAAGACCTTATTAATCATCTTACTTCTAGTTACATGGGTAGAGACAAGCATTTCCTAGCAGTGAATAACTACTTGTCCTAACTGAGACAGGATTATTGCCAGGCATGGACCTTCTCATGAAGCTTCTCTGTTCTGTTTTGTACTAATAACAGACAGAATTGCTATTTCGCAATTTCAGTGAAAGACCAGTAACAAATCCCTTTAGTCTGGTTTGAAGTGCTAGCAGCACACTCACATGTATATAATTTTTGGTGGAGTACAGATTAGATGTCCTACCACGGTTTAGTTCCTTTTGCAGGTTAAGGATGCAAAAAATACTCTCTGCTTTCCGTTTTGTATACTAAATACAGACAGAATCCCTGTTTAGCATCTTCTTTAATGGAAGAAATAGTAACCTCGCTTATAAACCTCGTTCATTCAGTACAGGCCAAAAGTTTGGACACACCTTCTCATTCAATGCATTTCTTTATTTTCATGACTATTTACATTGTAGAT
>JAOVVG010000023.1:9178950-9192646 GCA_028566375.1 Leptodoras nelsoni
GCTGGTCCAATTTAGCCATGAAACCTCCCACACTAAAATGACAGGTGTTTCAGTTTCATTGTCTAACCCCTGTAAGTATGCCACTTCAGAGAAGCAACAATGTGTCTTATCTAGCATTATGATGTAATTGATATTATTGAGAGCTTTCTGTGTTTGACCTGATTTTGCCTATTTATTGATTCTAATTCTGTTTTAACTATTATGTCCTATTTGTGCCTCACCTGACCTGTGCCTTTACCCTGATGATGTTTGTGGCTTTGTCTTTTATATTTGTATACTCTGGACATCTTGCCTGTTGCACAATAGAAGAAAAATGTTTTTCAAACTTTATCCTGTGTCTAACTCCTTCTTTCTACTGATCTGACATAATATTTCACCAGACATGGAAGCAGCGGGTGGATTTAATTGGCAATAGGCCTTGGTAACCCAAGCCAGTATCTGGAAAAACAATAGCAACTCATTACCTCTACCTGGTGGAGTTGCAGGCAGCTCAGTCCCCTTCCAAAACCAACATAAGAAGTCAGATAATGCTACTTTTATCTTCATGCCTCAAAAATATGCCTGGAGATGCCAAGCTGTGCAAAAACTTGCTATTGTAGTGCTCCTTTTTTTGCTTCATATTTATTCCATTTGCCCAAGCACTTCTCGATCTTGACCAAGGTTCAAGATCAAGATGCCCCTCCAATGCTCATCAAGATTATGTCTGCCAGAGGCCTTCATAGAGCTCTTTGAGGGGTTGGCTGCTACGTGGGGGTGGTCAGAGGAGGAATGGGCCCAGCAGCTGTTGCCACTGAAGCAATTGGCACACAATACATAAACTCAACTTATATGCAAATCCCCTGGCAATGATATGCATTTCCACATCACCATCTATAACATGCTGTAGCACACTATGCTGATGATATCCTCATCTATGTAGGAAATGTGGGTTCTTCTATACCACATTTGCTCTCTACTTTTGAGTTGTCCAGTTCACTCTCTGGATACAATATTAAGTGGTCAAAGTCTGCACTGATGCAACTAAAATCAATTGCAACTTAAATGCCTTGCCTTATACCAGATGTTTCAGTTTCAAGTATCTCAGCATCAATATATTTTCCTCCACATGCAACATCCTACATACTGCCTCAACCTCCTTAAACTGTTGAGGGAGACAATGCCTGTGGCTCTGGTGATAGTTGTTCCATAGAGAGTGAAGCTGGGAACAGAGGTAAAACAAAAAACATCTGCACAACAACCTCAGTTGAGACCACCTCCCACTGCCCCAGAGAGCCCTAGAGAACATTAGTGAACAAACAGCATCATGAAAACCAAGGAAACAGGAGTATGGCACAACTCTAAACCTACCCAGACATGGTCATCCACCTAAACTGACAGCCCAGGCAAGGAGAGCACTAGTTAGAAAAGCAGCCAAGAGGCCCTTGGTCACTCTGGAGGAGCTGCATAAATCCACAACTCAAGTGGGAGTATCTGTCCACAGGACAACTATTAGTCATGTACTCCACAAATCTGGCCCTTATAAAAGAGTGGCAAGAAAAAGCCATTTTTGAAAGCAGTTGCCATCAAGACATGTAGGGGACACAGCAAGCATGTGGAAGAAGGTGCTCTGGTCAGATGAGACCAAAGTTAAACTTTTTGGCCTAAATGCAAAACACTATGTGTGGCAGAAAACTAACAATGCACATCACCCTGAACACACCACCCCCACTGTGAGTTGATGGGAAGAGCTAAATACAGGGCAATCCTGGAGGAAAACCTGTTAGAGGCTGCAAAAGACTTAAGATTGGGGCAGCGGTTCACCTTCCAGCAGGACAACAACCCTAAACATACAGCCAGAGCTACAAAGGAATGGTTTAGATCAAAGCATATTCATGAGAATATGAGAAAAGCTGAAGGGGTATAAATACTTTTTCAAGGCACTGTACTTATTACCACACATTCAAAGGTACTTGAAAAGGAAGAGGTACAAAGAGAAAACAACAAATAGTGGGGATAGTCTTCCTCCATTGTTCTTTAAATGAAAATGGGTACAAGGTCTCAAAAGAAGATTACCACAATTACTTGAAATACTTTCATTATAATGTTATATTGCTCTGTAGTAAAACAGATACAGTATAAGACATAATGTGCATGCATTTACACCTAAACTATAGAGGTTGCTGGTGATCAGTGTTCTGGATTCTACTAAGGAAGGGTAGTACAAGAAAGACTAAGAAGGTTTAAGAGAATGGTAAAATAGATAGATAGATAGATAGATAGATAGATAGATAGATAGATAGATAGATAGATAGATAGATAGATTCAACTTTATTATCATTCTTAAATTCCTACAGGAGCTCCATTTTGAACCCTCTCTGAAAGAAAGGGTAGTGGGGTTTGAGTGAGTCAAAGAGAAAGTATATATTTGTGCACTGAAACTGTATAGCACATGCTGAGTAAGGGACTGTTGGAAATCATTTGCTCCTGTCACTCTTCCCCTCTGCTGTGTGTGTGTGTGTGTGTGTGTGTGTGTGTGTGTGTGTGTGTGTGTGTGTGAGTGAGTGAGAGAGTACACATCAGCAAAAACATCAAATAATAAAATAAATATCTATAAAACTGCCCTTATCTGCTGAATATTTCTTCTTTCAATTAGGCTTTCACTGCAATACTATAATTCATACATATATGACAACAGCAATATCAGGCAGTGCTCAATAATCTCAAGACTGCTATGACTGTAACACAAACTAATATTATATCAGTATATTAACACTATATTATACTACTGATATACATTTGTACATTTATATACTGTATATGCATATATATATTAATAGAATACAAAAAAGCATGTTAAAAGCAAGCATAAGGTGTATTGCTCAATGTAGATACTATATGTAATATATAAGTACTCAGATAAATTAGAGCAAAAAACTCACCCCTTTCCCCATGGTCTGAAAGTATAAAAAAGGTGTTCTCTCTCAACAAATGTGTTTGAAGCAGGGTAGGGGTGGTCTTTTTTTAGGATTGTCACCTCCTACTGACCCCTCCCTACCAATACATACACACACACGCTACCCCCTTCAAGTTAACCTGAAGCCTCTCTACACACACACACAGTTTTCAACCATCCATGCTTTAATGTTTTGTGCACTGCTTGTGTTGAAGTAAGTGCATGGCATATTGTATTGTATTGCATTTACTGTATGTAGTATCTGGTGTTTTGCAGTTAATTGCTGTATTTTCTGGTTGTTGCTGGGATGGGGAATCTGAAATACTTGTGTTCTTGAATATTTTGGTAATGCAAAGACATACCCTGCAGGTAAAAAAATATCAAAACATTTCAGTGCTGGTTATGCCCACTCTTAAGGATTGGGGATGGCAATGTCCACTCCATAATAGGTAATACCTCCAAAACTCCTTCCAAAAAGTGCCCTTCAAATAGTTTGCCGAAAATGGTAATATGGTGCAATCCTTAAGCTAATGTGTCAATTAATGCGTTTTTCAAACAGTATTCAGCTGCCCTGCAATATAGCATGACAGACAGTTCAAAATAATGTTACAGCTTTGTGTTTCCCAAGAAAGCATGTGCATTCAATCTCCTAGTTTAATAGCTGCAGCATGCAAGTAAAGTCACAGTGACATAAAGACAGTTCTGTCCTAAAGTACTGGAATGGCATGGTCAAGTCATTGTTTTGCTATTCACTGAAGACATTTGCTTTCATAAATGAAAGATGAATATGAGAAGATAGATGAGAATTTAAGCTTTCATTACCTGATATTTACAACTAGATGTGTTAAACAAACACTGTCCACACAGCTATTAAACCTGACTATCTCTCACTCAATCCCCATTAAATAAGACCTGACCCCACCTTGAAATGGCTGTTTACCCATTGTAGATTAATTAATTGTAGATTAATTTTCCCATTGTATTCACCTACACAAAACAATGTTGCAACCAAATCTATTCTATATCATCAGTATCAGCAATGTGTCAGTCACATGATTGTGTTTCAGAGATGTAGAGATCGTGAAGAAAACAATGTAGTGTAGCACAGATAATTCAATCACAGATAGGCTGATTGAATCACATACCATTTAGGACTGTAGAAATTATCTTTTTCTGATGAAATTGCAATAAATTGTGCTGTTTCCAAGTTGAAATTTCCATCATGTTTTGTTATCTTGACATCAAACCAAGCTCCAGGCATTTGTATAAAAAGAGCAGTTAACAGAAACACATTAAATATGTTTATATTGTACAAATGATATTATATTGTATAAATGATTATGATATAATGATATAATGATTATATTTAGAGATTATGCTCATACTTTGTTGGTTAGTGCTGCATTTATATTATTACCTTATGCCACTCTGCTTTCACAGGGGGACATTTCTAGTAAGATG
Source organism: Leptodoras nelsoni (assembly GCA_028566375.1). Classification (NCBI taxonomy): domain Eukaryota; kingdom Metazoa; phylum Chordata; class Actinopteri; order Siluriformes; family Doradidae; genus Leptodoras; species Leptodoras nelsoni. Next base: position 9,183,344 of record JAOVVG010000023.1, read on the forward strand.
TTGAGACATTTACTAGGTTGGGTGTTATTGCTAGATCCTATAAAAAAAGAGTAAAAGATTTTTTACTCACTCAGTATTTTCCAAGGACATGCAGTGTCATATTAAAGACAAAGCCAATGACTTTTTTTATATTATAATATATTATGTATAAATTATACATATTCACACTGGCACCCTCTCTATCTCTCGCTCTCTCTCTCTCTCTCACACACACACACACACACACACACACAACACAAAATAACACATATTCCCTTAAAATGAAATTAGATTAAAATATGTACATTTTTTTTACAAATAATATTTTTAGGGGGGTGATGTTTGGTATGTTATTCAAATTTTTACTACAGTCACCTCTGGCCAGTGGTCAGTCTGATGCATGCTGCTTGAAGAAATAGGCCTTTGGTAATTTGGTCATCCCTGCACAAATATTAGTTCGATATTGGAAAGCGATTCTTTTTTTTGTACAGTACAGGGCACTCAGTGAGTCTAAAAAAATCCACACCAGCCATGTTCTTATTATAGAGAGCTACAATGTTGAAACATACCATGGTTGTCTCCTGTTTTCTCTTATCCCATCTCTGAACAGTGGTGGAAGGGTTTGCTGCTGCAAACGTGCTGAAGAGGCTGATTGATTGTTCTAGCCCTTCCCTACTAACTCTGTTTATCTACTTACTCACTGTTGCACCATCCATTTCACTCAAGAATGCATGAAAAACACATGTAAGATAAATTTAAGAGAGTATATACCTCTCACTTTTTCCTCTTTGTCAGCTAATTCTGACTCTCCCTCATACTCATCATCACTGAACCCTAACTCATCCTCTCTTTCATCATTGCCATCTATGCCCTATGTTAAGCCCTCTGTTCAACCTTGCCATAGAACACTGACAGGTTCATGTTCTAATAGGCTTATGGATTCAAACACATAAGTGTAAAATCTGTCCAGCCATACATCCATCTATCTATCTGTCTGTGTTTCTAATTTGTACAAAGATATTCAAGTATACCTAATTTACTGAATAAAAAGACAAATTTTATTGAAACCCGATTTACCTTATAAAAACACGTCATAACTAAAATGTTAGGTAAATGAAAAATTGGAAGACATCTTTGCAGATTGAGAAACTCTTCTTCAGGTCACTCAAGGTCATTAACAGCATAGGAAACAGTAGGATTCAGGGTTTAAAATGTCATGCAATGTTATCCAAGTACATAACTGGTTAAATCAATGCCCCACCTTCTATATAAAGGGAAATCTGTGTTTAAATGCATTTTTAAACATCAAATTTGACGTTGAAAAGAAATGTTATGTTTCCATGTAACATTGTGCAGTAAAGGGTTCATAGTTCGAGTTTTTGTGTTAGCTCCCAAACAAAAGATTAAACAAGGTTATACCTACTGTCAGTGATCAGAGGTACTGCAACAATTAACTAAATTGAAAAGAGACCCATGTGTCAAAGAAGGAAATCAAAGCAACATCATCAACAAAATCCATTAAAGGGTTCAGTCACACGCTCTCTCTTTTTGTTTCTCGCTTCTTCATACACACACATACACACACACACACACAAAACAATAGCCACATATGACCTCTGAATTTATTTGTGTTTCTTAGATGACTGATTTTAACTCAAGTTTTATTTCCTTTTTACAAACATTGTACATAACAAAAAACTCTAATAGCCTAGTAAGGTTAACATGAAATTAAACATAAAGGATTAGGAAATGTAAAATGCATTTGAGGAAAGGTAGCATTATCAGAAGTCCTCACTAATCGATATACAAGTAAATGATACATACAACATGGAAATGATTCCATATTTTAATGAAGGTTTAATGCGGAGAAGCAGATGGCTGTTCTTAATCTATTCAGAAATGCATAAAAACCAACTGACTTTCAAACCCTACACTTTCAAGATGCACATTACAGCTGTCTTACGCACCAACTCCCACAGTGTTTCGAACCCAAACCCATCCATAGATCACAGTGTGTTTGAGGGATGAAGAATTGGTGGGAGAATCATGTCTTGAGTGTTTGTGATGTTCAGTGGACTTTAGCTTGATGTTTCACTCTGATGTGAATTCCCCCAAGTCCTTGTTCCATTTTATGCAGGTTCTAACATTTTATGCAATCACCATCTTAATGAATTCATGCCTTGCTGGTTTCCACATTATTACTTCCTATAGCCTAGGACTGAGCTAAAAAAAAAAAGCCATATGAATCCTACCATGTCAGTCAAAAATGCATATATAAATATCATTAAATACAAATTACATTTCTGTTTCCCACACAGGTCCAGTAAACTATTGCACGGCATGTCATAACTAGCATTAAGTACGTACAAAGACATAATCCATTTTTGCTTCAATATTTTGTTCCTTAACATCTTGACAGGTTATAGACATGTTGTTGCACTAAACATATGCACACAAAAATGGGAAAAGAAATTCATCTTTTGCAGTCAGCAGAGAGCTAGGTAAATAGTAGCATTTTGGCTTTGGTGTCATCAGAAGGCCAAACAAGAGTTTCCTTGTGGTGGGCAGGAGGTGTCAGGAATGAACCGAGTATCGTTCAAACCATCAGGAGCGAGAGATGGATGAAGGATTGTAAAGGAGTAGAAGAATGGAGGTTTTATGAAAGGAAGAGTAATGGAAATACAACATGGTAGTTTGAAATGGTGCGTTGTGTTGAGGGGAAGGGAACAATGAAGCACTCACCTTAGGTCAAAGAAGTCAATGAAAAAGACAATACAAATTTAAATAGAGGAGAGAGAGAGAGACAGAGACAGAGAGACAGAGAGAGTAGGGAGGCAAATGATTACACTAATTCTGTCCCCACTCTCTCTCGTGTGTGTTTGTGTGTGTCCTCTGCTAGCAGTATCAACTTCATTCTTATGGTTTCAGTCACTGCAATCAGAGCAACACACACATACAAGCACACACTCCTTCCTATATCATGTTTGTAGCAGCTGTACCCTGCATGGATTTCAAATTGTACTAGAGCAGTGTTCACAAAATTTTAGAGAAGGAGCAAACAAACTCAAAAAGCAGTTGGAGGGCAACAGTTCAGTTTAAAAGTGGATGAGTAAAAGAAATTTTAATGCATGTCACTTTGTGCATGTTATATAAGCATGCGTATAATGGTAAAGTTGTATAAAACACAACATGTTCTTCATTAAAACATGGTATTTTAAAGACTTCCGTTTTTTGGGGGGCTTTGACTAACATGTCGCTAGGTTTCCCTCCAGGGACCACTAGTAACCTCGATCCTATATGGTGAGGAACAGTGCTCTGGAGTATAAAGTGTTCCAAAAAAAGTAAGTGACGACTTTTTCTCTCATTTTGATTTCTTTTAGTGGGTTTTGCTTGTTTTCCTTCGTTTAACCCTTAAGCAATGAATATAAAAAAGGTAAGCATGGCTACTTTGAAGGACCAGCCTACAGTGAAACAAGAAGTGGACCCATAGAGTTTGAAATGAAAGAGAGAGAAAGAGATGAATAGGACAAGAATGAGCATAAAAAGAGAGAGGGAGGGGAGAAGAGAAAAAAGAAGGAACAGTTAAAGCAGAAATTCCAGGCAATCAATAAAGAACAGAAACAGACCTTTTCCCTCAACAAGGTGCTGGTGCTACAAATAATGTCATGTAATTTGGTGGAAAGTGTGCTTCCCCATCAGAAAGATCTTATTTTGAGCATGTAAAAAGACATGAATGGTACAGGAGGTTCTAAAGTTTAGTGATAAATAACTATCACAATCAAATATTCCAACCATGAATCAATCAGTCCAAGCAAGAAGCACTGTTTTGTTGGCAACTGCATCAATTTAAACTGAAGCTATGTTCCTAAAGCTAATACTAATAAATGTCCTAGAACCAGGACACACTTAGAACAAATATCAGGAATAATTGAAAGCATCTATCTTACATTGTGTTATCTTGATCATATCTTTGCCCTATGTTTCTGGAAGATACGACTTGGTAAAAGCGTAAGGTACAAATTGTAAAACCCTCCACAATCATAATTAAATATTTACATAATTTACTGGGAAACTTCCACATCTGATTATGTAATGGCATGGCTCATAATCCAGTGTTAAAGTGACCCATTACATAATATGCTTTGTTGTTTTATACAATAGCTCTCACATCAGCACAGTGTCAGTGGAAAAGGAATAATAGAAGAAAAAAATATTTCCAAGATCAGCAGAAAAAAAAGGATTTGTGTGCACGCAATCTGGTGTGAGATGGTCATCATACTGCACATTATCCACAAAGAGAGAATGTTGTGTGTCACTGTTCTCTCATTGTAAAGCTGTGTGTGTGTGTTTGTGTGTGTTTCATGGAAAGAAAGAGCTGTGACAGCATTTAGCTTTGCCTTGCACTAAATGTTTAAAACAGCAGCCTGTAATATTTATGTTTTATTTTTATTTTTGATGCCAAATGGGGTTTATTCAGTGGACCATAAAATTCTGTGGCACAGGGTGCATTCAATGGCTCCTGTGTGTCCGAAGCGACACTGTGAAACAAGACCATATATCTGCACTTAAAAGTGAATTTACATATGTGGGATTACTCATCCTCCCAATTCCTCCTCTTTAAGGTCTTTTCTCCTCTACATGCTTCTTGCATCCTTCACTCGCTTAGCCAAGCGTGATTCTGCGTGAAAGCTTGGATAGGGAGGAGAGAAGAGCAGCAGGGCTATGTTTGGGCTTCTCTTCTCCTCCTCCTGTCTGCTCTTGTTTAAAGAGCTCAAGCTCAATGGTCATAAGAACCCTGTCCTTCCTGTCTTTCCTGCCTTCTCCAGGTACTTGTTCCTGGAGCTCTAGCTCTCTGCTCACGAAGCCCTATTTCTTTTCTCTGCGCGTCTCTTGCTTCTTCTTCTCGGATGCTGGTGCTTTCTGCTTGGCAGGATCCACCACGACAGAAGCCTGGGGAGAGAGAGGGAGTGTGGGGAGGGGAGGATAGAGTCACTATGGCAGGAGTGAGGGAGAAAGAGAGCAAGAACAAGGAGAGAGCAAGAGAGAGAGCCATAGCGAGAGAGAACAGAAGAAGGTGTGTTGTTAAATGATGCAAGGTGTGAAGATTAACAGAAATGGAGAAGGAGAACAAGAAAGCAGCAGAGAGGAAGAGAAGAAGAAAGAGATGGAAAAGGGGGAAACCGAGAACGAGCCATTAGAAGGAGAGGTAAACGGGGGGAACCTTTGGTTTCTGGAAGGGAGGACAAAACAGGAAGCCGTCAGTCAGTCCGACAGAGAGTGGCAGCATGACATCACAGCACCTATACACACCTGAGCCTGACCCGTATGAATGCATAACAAGGCTCAATTTGCGTAATAATTAATTGAGATTACATTGATATTAGCATTTATTACATTTAAACTTGATTTTAACACGGTAATGTATAATAACAAAAATGATTATGGTCCTTAGTAAATGAGATTAATTTCATAATATGTTCATTTTTGACTAATAAGAAGTCTAAGGCTTCCAATATTTCTGCTCATAGTTATGAATCTGATTCACAGATGAAAATGTATATTGATTGTTATCATGCAGGTCTTTAAGGGTGATTCTGTTTTAATCCAGACAGTAATTATATTCCTTTATATCTGTAATTAATCGTTTATAAGTTTTATCATATACTGTATATTCTTCCATTCTCCCATTCTCTCTCCCAAGTCTCTCCCATTCTGAGTACATAAGGTAAGGTGCTTCTTTGGTTGTCATTCATTCCTTCCAGTAAGAGCTTTAAAGATTTCAAACTTAAACAAAAATATCAAATATCATTTCTAGTCTGTAGAAAAGAACCTGAGAGGTTATACTATTCAGTCACCTGACTTTGCAATTGAACTTGAAGAAAGGATGGACATTAGACTTCAGCAGACAGAGGGAGAGACAGAAAGAAAGAAGGGAACAAGAAAGAAACAAAAATTGAAGCTGACAGGATGCAACACACAAATATATGAGTTGAATGATGACAGACAGACAGACAGACAGACAGATAGATAGATAGATAGATAGATAGATAGATAGATAGATAGATAGATAGATAGATAGATAGATAGAAACTACTAGAACTACACAGCTACTTCCTATTGAGAGGTAGTATGTTGACTGTATATGATATATGTCAATTCATAAAAGACAATCATCTCCATTTTGATGTGCACCTGCAGAGAGGATAATTAATTAATAAGAGGGATCAAAGAGGAAAGTGGGATGAAAGTGAATAGATCACCCTAAAGGACATAAAGGAATGAAAGAATGTGTGGGATGAAGACATGCAGAAGCACAAATGAGAATGATAGGAGGTATATGTGAATAGGATGGCATGTTGGACTCCAGCTTGAGACAGTATAAAGTATAAGAAATTTTGTAATAACTGGAAAATTTGACTAGTCAAGAGCTCAGCCATTTAACTGATCTTTTAGGTCTACAAATATTTGAACACTCCAAACACTCCAATGTGTTTTTCTGAACAAATGTCTATCTACCATATTTGCAGTATACAGGTATGTGTGATTACCTTTATATATCTGTATTGGTTGTGTCAAAATGAAACTATCAGAGAAAAGAATTTTTGTTTATCTGTTGCAAGTGTAGACAGAGATACTACAAAACAAAACCAATGAATTACTTTTTGCTGTATTGCTCCACTGCTGTTGAATTATATACACAATGGCAGCAGTGGTACGATAGTCTTTCAGGTATGTGTGACAGTGTCATTTTAAATTTGCATTATATGTATTGTCAGATGGTTAAAAGAATTATTGACAAACAACTACAGTTTAAACATGTTTTTTGTTCTTTTCTCTGTAAACAAATTATTTTGAAATTATTCTCTGTGATAATCACACAAATGATAAAGATACTAGAGTGTGCAGTTAATGCAAACTTTAAAAATATTAATAAACACTAACAGGGAACAAGTTTTTGAAAAACCCTTGAACTGAGGCTATAAATAATTATGTGTTTTGGGCATGGTGACTAGTCTATAGTTAGTACACACAAAGGAGAAAAAACATAGTGGTAGACATTGAATTCTTATGTTCTACTCTGTCCTGCCTAGGGTAGCAGGTAGAAAGCTGAATTTGATAGGTAGCAATAGAAATATGCCAACTTTCAGGTACTTCTAGTTTGTCAGTAGGATACCTCTTAGTGAAAAACTCTATAGATCCTCTGTTCAGACTTATGCTGTTGAATCAAATGATTACCATGTATACAAAGGTAAAAAAAAAAAAAAAGAATGACAAAAATAGCTATAAATTTACATGAGCTATGCAGAACTGAATTTGTGTTGCTGATTGGTCAAAACTGGCAGTCAGTAATAATAGGCAATTTATCTAACCTAGTAGCTATGACTTCATCTTAATTTTTTATGTTATTTATTCTTATTTGGATTTTGTACTTAATAATCACAGGTGGAGCAAGTGAGGAGAGGACCAGAAGAGGAGTTCTTTACAGGAGCCAAAACAGCTAAGGTTATTGCTATCACAACTGGTGTGTGTGGGACAGTCTTCACATGTGCGCTTCTGTGTGTGTGTGTGTGTGTGTGTGTGTATGTGTGTGTGTGTATGTGTATGGAGCAGGTTAACACTTGCCTGCTTTAGCTGGGCTCCCTCTTTCCCTTTACCTTTCTTGCCATGTTTGCTGAGAAGAAAACATAAACATAGTGTGAGGATTGAACTGTATGTTAAGTTCTTCATTTTAACCACACTAGAAAATAGGACAAGGGCTCAGGCCTTGGCAAAGATGTGTATATGTGTCATGACTGGGAAAAGGATTGGCTTTAGCCTTGCTGAAGGCATGTGTCTGATTGTGTGCGCTTTACTTGGGCATGATCTTAGTGAAAGTGTGTGTATGTATGGGTGTATGTGTGTCAAAGCCAGGCAGAGGTTCAGGATGTGCTTGAATCAGCAGGCACTTCCAGACTGACCTCACACTCAAACTGAAGACGCGTCGGGCCACGAGGAAGCGCATCAAATAGTAGATGGCCACCACTAGGATCAGCAAACCCAAAACCACCCCAATAATCGCACCTGTGATCACGCCAGCCTGAATTGGGACTGAAAAGAATGAGAGGTATGTATGAATGATTTGAGGAAGAGATAGAGGAGAGCATGGGAGAACATTTCAGCTGTCAAATGTTTATTAAAATTAAACTAATGTCAAGAATTACAGAAAGGACAATCATAGTGATTTCATACTTTTCTCAACTACCAGAAGTCGTACACTGGAAGGTCGGCCAACTATGTCTGGAGGGTTCTTTGCATCACAGGTGAAGGTTCCATTGTCACTAAAGTCCAGATTTCGGATCATGATTGAGCCATCGCGACGACCTGGATTGCCCACAAACTCCAGGCGGTCCCTAAATGGTCCCTTATTGTCCACATATGGAACCCCATTTGTGTAGTGGAAAATCTGACCAATCACAAAACCAGACTTAACTGAGACACTAATACACATCAATATTATACTTAATTAATATCTAGAATCAAAGGAAAAATTTACAAATAACTGATATAACAACTTAGCTTAGCTAGAAACATTTGAAATTATAAAATAGTGAACATTGTACCCTCAAATAGGGATGTTGGACTGTCATGAAAAAGCAGCTGTGAATAATTTTAATCTCTGTTAAAAATACAGCAAATGTACTTGAGTGTAACTTAAGAATGCTTAATATAGACATAGTCTCTAATGTACTGCTATCTAATTAAACCATGTATGAACTTAGAATCTTTCTGGATTACAAAGCACTTGCTTGCATAAATAAAGGATGGAGAAAGTGAGATGAGCACATGTGGGTATGTGTGTACATACAGAGATGCTATCTTTTGCCCCATCTTGCCTGTAGCTCCAGGAGAAGGTGACATCTTCAGAAGTCAATCGCCATGAGAAGAACGAGCAGGAAAGCCGGATATCTTGGCCTACCAGAGCGTGCTTCTCCCAGCCAGTATACACCACTATTGCTTCTGACTGAGGAGCTAACACATATAGACACGCACGCGTGCACACACACAGTATCAAATTAATCACTTCTATGTAGCACAAATTAGATACTGATGCTTCACTAAATATATTTGAAAAAAACCAACCAACTAAAGGTACAAAATCATTTAAGAAATTAATCACATTAATCACAAAGATTAAATTAAGACATTTTTTTTTTTTGGATTTTTCCCCGATTTTCTCCCTAATTTAGTCGTCTCCAATTACTCCAATTATTCCCCCCTTGTCACACGACGAACTGCCAATCAGGGAGGGCGAAGCCTTCACGTGCTTCCTCCGAGACACGTGAC
>JAOVVG010000023.1:9300568-9313277 GCA_028566375.1 Leptodoras nelsoni
CAGAGTTGCCGGCTGGGCACCGGCTCCCCCGTGACCCTGTAACTGGGAATAAGCGGTACAGAAAATGACTGACTGACAATTAATGCTTTAATTAAAGAAACAACCAGATTTGAGATGAAATTCACAAAGAAATTCAGAATACGGCCATGGGGAGCTGAAAATAATATATCTTTATAATTGTAATAATTTATCCTATTAGTGTAGAGAACTTTAAAAGCATTGAAATGATGTCCCTGTTTTTGTGTTATGCCTAGACTATTGTTATAAATAACTGCGATAAATATACATAAATAAATTACTGGCAGTTAGATGAGGCCGATGTATGTAACTATTTCTGGGAGGACTAGCTTCATTTAATGCTACATAATCATTTAGCTTAAATCACGTTTCTATTAAACACAGTACATTTACTCTAATCAGTAAATTTCATTAACAATATGTGCTTTACATGTATGAGACTTAATGTTTAAGAATCCTAGCTTCTAAACTAACAACCCTAGCACCTAAATCAAAGGTGCTGGCTTTACATTCAATATGATCTAGTTTTATTTAGGTTACTAAAACCAACTTTCTGAGTATTTCTACATTTTTGTTTAGCTCAGGGAACAGACATGGTCTCAACATGGTCTAACTGGTTGGTTTAGCCTGTATGTCTGGTTGCTGGCCTTGGCTCTGGATTGTCACCAATTAACTAGACCTGTTCTGAGACTATGAGCTATGCTTTAAGAAATGAGAGCAGAACCTTCCCAAGTGGGATGGATACCATCCCACCCTAACGGGCCAGCCTTGCTCTCAAAATTGCTCCAATTATCTATAAAGCCCACATTGTTCTCAGAGCACCACCTGGACATCCAGCAGTTCAGCAGCCATTGCCTGCTCTAAGATACATTGCCACACCGCACAGGGATTTCCATTAGAAAAAGTAATCTCACACAATTTCTCTCCTTTTTTTGTTTCAGTGAGAAGTTTCTCAAATGTATCAGAAGCAGCTTCAGATTCTGATGATGAAGATAAACTCCACATTGTGGAGGAAGAAAGTATTCCTGACACTTCAGTGGAAAAGCCAAAAGCATTCCAGCTTGGTCCAGCACAGCAGCTAGGGCACACACTGATTGGTCAGTAAAAAAAGTAAACAATTGTTTACACAACAATTGTAATCAACAATAATGAGTTATTAATGAGAAAATATAATTATGATATAAATTAATAAAGAAAATGATTGTCTGGGATGTGTACAGATGGCAACCTGGGGCCAGACTCTTTGATACAGGAAATAAGGGTCAAAGGTAAGCAAATGACATAGCTGTGCACACAATTAGAGAGAGGAGCATGAACATTTAGGAAGATTTTATCCTGTGCTATGATAAAAGGAAATGCCATAATGAAGGTTGAAATGAGCAGAGTGAATGGATACTTGTTTTGGCGGCCTTGAAGAATCAGGTGTTTATAGTTTGAAACAGTTAGTAATAACGTGTGTGCCCATTATGTTCTCTCAGCTTGCCTCACTTTTAATTGTGTGTGTGTATGTTGGCGTATTTTGCTATGCATATTTCTACAAAAGAGGAGTGTGTAACAGATGAAGAAGATGAAGGTCAGACAAATGAAACCCAATTGCAGAGGGAGGCAGGGGTCATTTGTCCAGACATTCCAGAGGAGGAACAGAGCATACCAGAGAAAGAAGTCCATGATGAAAACGGTACAAATTAGTGTACCAGCTCTTACAATTAATTCATTCTTTTGCTTTTCTACTGTCCTTAGCTCTTTTTAATTATATGTCACAGCTCAGAAGCAAAAACAAGAAGCAAATGTTTCTCCATAATGTTAATTACTCTCTCAGGTACACCTGATGAGTTCTCTCAGCTCCACTCATGTCCATATTGTTCACGAGGTTACAAGCGTCACACATCGCTGAAGGAGCACATTAAACTGCGTCATGAGAAAAGCGAGGATGACTTCAGTTGCTCCCTCTGCAGCTACACTTTCTCTTATCGCACACAGCTTGACCGACACATGACCGCTCACAAAAATGGAAGAGAGCAGGTATATCCTACATAAGTGCTGGAAACTTGTCATAAATATCCAGCCAAGAGATATCAGTCATGCACATAACCACACCAAGGAGACCTCAGCTACAGAACCTTTTAATTATTATTTTTAATATATATTTTTCCACACAAGCAGATCGTTCAAATCTGTATGTTTTTCAATAGTATACATACACTATATGGCCAAAAGTATGCAGACACCTGATAAATCACAATCATGAGCTTGTTGAGCCTCTCCATTATAACCTTCACCCTTCTGGGAAGGCTTTTGACTAGAATTTGTAAAGTAGCTGTGGGAATTTTGTTATTCAAAATGTTGTTATAAGCAAACATGACAAACCATGCTTTGTACACTGGCGATTTGTCATGCTGGAACAGATTTGGGCTAGGCCTCTTAGTTCCAATGAAGGGAAATGTTAATGTTACTGTGTTCAAAGACATTCTAGAAAATGTGTGCTTCCAATATCAGCCAAATTATCTAAATTAGCTAAATTACCTGAAATCTGTCCATATAGACACATTAGAACATAATTTCATACAAAATAAGATCTGCATGAATTCTAAATTCTAAATTCTCTGTCTTTCTCTCTTTCAGAAAATGGTTTCACGTTCAGGAGGAAACAGAAAGTTCAAATGTACAGAGTGTTCTAAAGCTTTTAAGTATAAACATCATCTAAAGGAACACCTCCGCATCCACAGCGGTTAGTTGTTACAAAATAGCCATTGTATTATGGTTTATATATTAAGTTCAATTATACAGAAAGTATTTTAGCCAGTGATCTTTGTCATAAATTTTTATAAGAGGCTGAGTTAAGCTGGATGGGTTACTGTATTTGTATGGCATTTATAAATCTGGTTGGTTTGTTAGTCAGGGCAAATTGAATTATATGTGTGTGCTATGTGATTGCAGAATGAAAAATATGATAGTGTTTTCCTCCTTCTCTGTCTAGGAGAGAAGCCATATGAGTGCTCTAACTGTAAGAAGCGCTTCTCACACTCTGGCTCCTACAGTTCTCATATCAGCAGCAAGAAGTGTGTAGCCATTCCCCCAGCTGTTAATGGATTGTCTCACACTCCTGGAGTCAAAGCAGCACTTACTCTGACTCGCCCTACACGTATCCTCTTGCGGGAGAAAGTTGACATTGATAACAAACCTTTAGAGGAACAACTTCTTTCTAAGAAGATTAAAGAAGAGCCTGACGAGCATGAACTTAAACCTGTCAGAACTGCATCAGTTTTTAGTGCAACCACTACCAGCACTACTAATAACGGGGGTGGAATTTCATTTCAGACAGCTACTCCTCAGAGTGTGGTACAGGCATTAGCTGTACCTACTGTGGGTTTAGTTCAGCCAATTAGCATCAACCTCCGAGACCTCCAGAACATGTTGAAAGTGGCAGTGGATGGGAACATGATGTTGCAAGCTGTGTCTAGCCCAGTTGTTAATGGAGCTAGTAGTAAGGTTGTTAATCAAGGGCAGCCACAGGCGATGCTTGTGCAGTCTCCCCATCCCCATTTGCAGGTGATTTCTGCACTCTCTCTTCCGGTGCTGGATCAGGATGGAAATTCCAAAATTATCATAAACTATAGTGTAGACCCACAAATTAACATATCAGATTTGAACTTAGCACAGTCAGCACTGCCTCATCAAACTCTTGACCAAGCAAAAGTGCTAGAGCCAAATATGGTACCACCAGAAGTGGAGAAGGTGAATTCAACACAATGTCAAAATATGGCACAGACTAACGCAACAGAGCCAAATGTCACTCCAACCCAAAAACCACCCACCCCTAGCCCAGTACCTGCACAAATAAGTATACTTAAATCCACACAGTCAGCTACTGTGAATAAATCAGCATCTATAATAAAGGTCACAAAGCTGGTACCAGGACAGACAAAGTATACACAGCCAGCATTGTTGCTTCTAAGAACAGTCAATGGGTCTCAGGGCCTGGTGCTGAGACAGTTATCAGCCGTGAACCCACAAGTAACTCAAAGTATAGGAACTACAGAACTGAAATCAACCCCAGAATATACCATCATGGAAGCAGAACACAATTCACACATTGAGCTGAACCAGGGTGCAGAAGAGACCAATACCTCTGGGGAGAACTGTAAGCCTGAAGATCCAAAGTCCACTTTGCTACAAGGAATTCAGTTAAAAACTGAAACTGAGTCTGAGATTAAGACAGAATTTGAAGAAGCATTACAACTAGAGAGAGAAAAGGAAAGAAAAAAGAAAGAGGGAATGACTGCACAAAGTGATTCAACAACAACTCACAGAAGTGTTATTTGTGGTGATGGCTTCCATAACTATGCTACATGTCTTTTTTGTGACAACCGCCCTAGCAGCACTGATATCCTGATCAACAGCAATGAACAAGGATCTGACAGGTCTCTCTCTTCTCTCCTGAGGGAGGAAGACTTTGGAAGTAAAGATCAGCCTCCAGTGAAAAGTCTGCTGCCCCTCCTTGAGGCATACAGCAAAGATTCACACCCCAGTGAAGAGAAGATGTCTCAAGTTGCAGAATTGGTCAGTCTGCCTGTGGATGTGGTCAATAGGTGGTTTCAAAGAATGCGCTTAAAAAACATACTACTCCATCATCCGGAAAATCCCCAAAATGAGCAACAGGTAATCACAATTGTGCCTTTAAGATTCTAACTCTGAAATAAATAAAATATATCTTTTCCATTTCTAATATTAGCATACAAATAGAAAATTTAAATGATTTTCTAATGTAAAACCTTAAACAGTTTTAATTTTTTCACAGAGTATTGCAAAGTCTCAACCAGAGCCCAGCACGGACAACCAGTACCAAATACTGGACACTCCAGCTGAACCTCACAATGATGAATCAGTGGGCCAGAACAGTGACCCCCCTCCTCTGAACATCTCTACAAATGATTTTGGCATCATAAAGACAGAGGATCTGGAAGAGAAAGGGCAAGCTGAACCTTTGGATCTCTCACTCCCAAAGGCCTCCTGTTGTAATGGTAATACCTCAGACAACATTGCGGTGTCTGACACCAAGCTATCTGTTCCCACCCAAGAGGAACCGCTCAATCTCACACGTTTTAAGAAGGACACACTGGATGGCAAAACCATTTATGTGACACAGTCCACCACAAGTCCAATAAACATCATTGCCACACCTTTGCCAGCACTGGTTGCCATAGCAGAGCCAGGTGGAATTCCCTGCCTCAGAGCTACCATCTCCACCAAACAGCGCACTATTTTTGTCCCCCAACTGTCTTACACATACACTTCCCCTTCCACCAATGGCAAGGCTAAGATTACTGCTTCCTCCAGCAGCAAGGCTACCACCATCACCACACCATTCACAGACACACAGGGAACAGTACTCAATGGCTGTCAGGTATGAAATCTTCTGACTTAAAAGTGAAACTTTATTGCTATACTGTACACATATACTAGTATATATTTTTAAGTTTAAAATCTTGTTGCCATTCTTTTTTTTAATAATTCTTTAGTTATTTGTGGGGTTTTTTCATAACAAAACACATCAAACAAAATAAAATGAAACAAGCGAAGGGCACTGCATACAAAAATAAGTAATTAACTTAAAATTAATTTTTTTAAAAAGGGAGGGGGTATATAAACTATATATACAGTATGTACACACACATACAGTACATAACCATGTATAAACAGAAGGAAAAGGTTACAAAACATATCCTGTAACTACCCAATCACAGCAATGCAGACTACATAGAGTAGTCAGAGGGCCATAAGTGGATCCCATATTCTCTGAAAAATGTCTCCTTTATCTTTTAGGCAGTAAGTAAAAGATAAAGTTCAAGATAAAATGTTTCATTCATAGTTTTCTTGAACAGACTGAGTGTTGGAGGCCTTTGTTGATTCCAGTTGAGCAGGATGCACTTTTTTGCTGTATTTGATATTAAGCCAATCATCTCGACAGACATGGGATCCATTGTCTTGTCCAGATTGGTACCAAATAGGTACCATACAGGTGTAAAATATATTGGGATTTCCAGGGCCTTGATAGTCAAATCATGTATCTCTTTCCAAAAGTGTTTTAATGCCCTACAAAACCAGAAAACATGAATAAATTACCCTAAGCAGGTTTTACAACGATGATATCAGGAGGATGAGTTAGGGTACATTTTGTTTAAACGAACTGGGGTGAGGTACATCCTGTGTAAGAATTTGTAGTTCTGTTCAATTATTTTATTGCTAGACAATGAGATAAAGACATTCTGACAAATAGTGTTCCAATGTTTATCACTAAGAACACATCCAAAATCCTTCTGCCACACACTCATAAGTGGCATCCAAGATGAATTATAGTTGTCTAACAAAGCACTATAAAGTAGGGAAATTTTCCCTTTTAATGGTGTAGAATGTTCCAAAATCTCCTCCCAAAGACAGACGTCCAGCTCTCTCCAGTGTAATGATTTTATAAAAATTATATTATAAAAGTAGTATTTATAAAAATCCTAGTTTGGGATTTTAAACTCCACTTTTAAATCTGAAAAAGATTTAAGGAAGACGTCGCTAAACAGGTTCTGAAACTTGTATATACCATATTCTTTCCAATTAGTGAACAAAGATATGCCAATTGAGGGCAGTTAGTCCAGATTGGATGGTAATGGCGCTAACAAAGATATTCTACCAAAAGAACCATAGAGCTTCTTTACATCCTGCCAAGCCTGTAAAGTGTTGTAAATTACAAATGTTCTTAACACTGAATGTAATGCGTTTGTATTAGTGATAAATGGTAGTGAGTCCAGAGGGGTGGGAAAGCAGAGTTCTCCTTCAGTATCTGTCCAGCGAGCAGATCTACGATTCTGTATCCAGCTAATCAAACCCTTTGCCTGAGCAGCCAAATAGTACAACTGAATGCCTGGAAGTCCCAATCCCCCTTTTATTTTGGATTTAGGTAAAGTTTTTAGAGCTGTTCTAGGTGGGGCTTTCTACCAGATAAAAGAGCTTATCTAGATGTAAGAAATGTCTTATCCAAATAGCAAAGCAATGACTGAAATAAATAACTAACATTGATTTTTATGATATCGATTCGTCCAAGAAACGAGATGGGAAGCAGATGCCAGGGTTCAAATTCCTCCTTAATCTTTTGAAATAATGGGGTATAGTTTATACGAAATAAATCTTTAAGTTTAGGGGACACATTCACTCTCAGGTACCTAAATCCTTCGTGTGCCCAGGCAAAGGATGAAATACTCTTAAATTCACTGTACACTGGAGAGCTTAATAGACATGCATTGAATTTTGTTAAGTTAACTTTATAATCTGACACCCTTCCAAATGAATTAGTTAGGTCCAGTGCTGCTGGGATTGATTGCTCTGGGCTGGTCAAGAACAGAATAATGCCATCTGCATACAATGATATTAATCCGATATTAATTCATGAAATTCCTCTGCTGTTCCATATGGCCGCTTCAAATGGTTCGATTGCCAGATTAAATAAATATGGAGACGGCAGCCCCTAGACAAACCAAATTTTCAGAAAGAGAGCCATTTACACATATTTGGGATTGGGGATTACTATACATAGATTTAATCCACCCGATAAACCTATTGCCAAAATCTAATTTCTTTAGGACAGAAAATATATATGGCCATTCGAGGCTCCGAGTGGCGCACTGATCACTAAAACCAGTCTGATCCGGATCAATTATATCGGAGTAGTCCGATATAAGCATGATATAAGTATGTTGCCAGAGATAACTGAGGACAGTTCTTAGGCAAAAGAAAAAGGTCTAATCTAGAGTATGTTTTGTTGATTAAAAGGTATAGTCTTTTGACGTGGGATTGAATTCTCTCCATACATCAACAAGGCCTGCCTCTCTTGAGGCAACACTTAAGGCCCTTGATGCATTAGGGTTAGATATTAACATTGAAGACTTATCTTGGTACAGGGATAGCAAAAGCTAAGTAATGCTCAAAAAACACATGTTTTTAACATTCCACAGGTGAACAGGTTAATTGGAAACAGGTGAGTGTCATGATTGGATATAAAGGGAGCATCCCCGAAAGGCTCAGTTGTTCACAAGCAAGGATGGTGCGAGGTTCACCACTTTGTGAACAACTGCGTGAGCAAATAGTCCAACAGTTTAGGGATTTCATCATCTACAGTCCATATCATCATCAAAAGGTTCAGAGAATCTGGAGAAATCTCTGCAAGTAAGTGGCAAGGCCAAAAACCAACATTGAATGCATTAAAAACCCACATCATTCTGTTATGGATATTACCACATGGGATATTACCACACAGAAATCCAGTGTCAGTGAAAAAGTTCATGAGTTCATGAGATCTCTGATGGTATGGGGGTGTGTTAGTGCCCATGGTAACTTGCACATCTGTGAAGGAACCATTAATGCTGAACGGTACATACAGATTTTGGAGCAACATATGCTCCCTCCTTAAGACCGAACACGCGAATGTCCCTCCTCGCGCAGTTCTCCAAATTGTCTGTTTTTGCCTCCAGATCCGTAAGCTGCTTTGTAGCTAAAGCTAAAGCTGACTTAGTTTTATCAAGTTTTTCTCCGGTCGCAAGTATGCAGGCTTCGGCTTCCTTGATATATTTTCTGTTAACCGCAACATCTCGTCAGCTAATTTGTTTTCTATGACTGTGACAGAGTTCGCCAATTCACCCAGACGGTTGTCTATTCCATCGAGCTTAGAACCAAACTCAGCGCAGAACGCCTTTAGCTCATTCGCCATGTTTTTAGCTTTAGCATTCCTGGCCAAAGGCATCATCTTGAGCTTGTCTTGCATGCTTTAGTAAAAATGTCGCACTCCTTGACTGACAAAGAATTTGACATAATCAAAACAAAATTGTGGGTCAACTTTTAACTGTTTGAGGTGGTTTTTGTACAGAGTTGAGAGTAGCTCCTGCACTCTGCAGCTATCCTTGCCAGGGCCATGTGAGCCCCCCTCCCTAGTTGGCATTCTTAATTCTCCAATGTTAGGCTTTTCCATGTCTTACATCTTGTGCTTATCCTCATCTGACCATCCTACCTTTCTTTTTCAGAAGGAGAAGACTGATGCTGGAGATGAATTCATATCTGGATGGGAGGAGTTGAATGACAGCAACCTCTCCCCCAACAAGAAGAGGAGGAAAGTGCATGGTGGCCAGTATGCATGTGACCTGTGTGACAAAATTTTCCAGAAGAGCAGCTCTTTACTACGTCACAAATATGAACATACAGGTACATTTATAAAGGGCAAAGGTTTGGTGTCTAGAAAAAAAACTAAGGTTGTTTGCAGGCCAAACTGCAGGCCAAATTGTCACCATATGTATAGGGAGTCATTTCAAACTCAGTTGGAGAAGGGATGGTAATAAGCAAGTGTTGCATACTCTTGTGTGCAAATTTTTGGAATTACTAAGAAGTGTCTTTGCTTGTGACACTTCACTGTGAGGTTGCTCATATATATTCATTCTCTAGTCTCTTGGTAAACTTTCTAGATCTATGATCTTAATAGGTCTGAGTCATGGGGATTACTGTTTCACCAAAAAGTTTTTGTTTTTTAGAAATTTGTTTGGATCTTTGATTTGCTCAAGTACAACTTCAGCATTCGTCTGTTTGCTCTACATCTCAAATATGTTTTCCTATACATCTTCTATTTCCTATAGGTGCTTTTGCACTGGAGAAACTTTTACATAGTTCTTAGAACTGTGCTTCCTTTCTTGCATGTTTGCACAACAGGAACTGGGAATAATTGTAGTTCTTAGAACGTCATGTATAGGGATTTTTCTAGCTCGTTCTTCAGGGTCCAGGCGCACATAACTGTTGATGGCAACTGGCATTTTTAAATATACTTGTGACCACTAGTAGCTGTGTAAACAGAAGGTCTCGCAAAATAAAATAAAAAACCCACAACAGACACATAGGCCGACAGTGAAGTCCAGTCTTTACTGAGCCTATATGCGATGGAGGAGGTACACAGAGATTTTGAGTCGTCTAGGCGAAATATAAAAATATTCGCTAGCATTTCATCTTAACTTGCTATGTTATGCATTAGCAAAGCAGTGTTGTGAAAAAATCTAAAAGCTTGAACAAGATTATAAAAAGATTAAGAAGTTATTTATTTTTTATATAATCTGTTGTAAGTGGTAACACATAAATAAAGGTTTGCGAGGAGATATTGTTTGCTGTACTTATTTTTGCATGCTACAGGTATCACAAAAGACAAAGCGCACACAAATAGTAAATATTTGTAAACCTTTTTTATTTCTGCATCAGAGGCATCCCGCTCTGTTTTTTTATTTGAGCTTTGCAGGGTTTACAGTATATAAAAGTAATGCTCCCTAAGAAATGTTTACCTATTTGGTTTACACTGCTGATTTTACACCCAATGAAACACACAACAAATAACTATGGTTTTAAATTTGTAAGTGGTACCCTTAAGGGACACAATGTGAATCATCATGCTTTATATCTGCGTTACAGACCACAATCACTCCAATTTCAGCAGCTCTTTTTGGGATTGGCACAGACAGACGAGAATTTATACGCAGGCATTAAAGGTCGACAGACCAACTGAAACTTTTCTTTGGATAGTTGAAATTTTTCCACCAGTCAACATGCACACAGCTCCGATCACGCCATCATTAATTATCGTTATTGTGGTATGTCGCTCTGAAGTGACATCGAATCACTAACCGTCACATGGCTTTCGCCATTTATCGTTCCTATTTGCAATGCGAATGCACACCAAAAAAGGCCCTGGAATGAATGTAGTTCTCGGGGGGCTCCATGGGGGGCAGTTTACATTTACATTTAGGCATTTAGCAGACGGCCTTATCCAGAGAGACTTACAAAAAGGGGCAGTTCGCCCAGATTAGTCTAGAACTGTTTGGTGTGAAAATGCCTTATGTGTCCACTGTGGACTATTTTGCTGTCTGACTCTTTCTTACAACATGCTAGTTTCAGATGAGGCCTTTGTCTTCAAAACTAGTATTTGACTGGTTCTAATTATGAATACATCCAGTTGAGGACCTGTAGGGCAGCCATTTTTGCAGTTGTGTATCTGATCTTTATACTTATTCTTCTATCTTATTCTATTTCTTTTTTTAGATAAAACCTTTTAACCTGTTGCGAATAGGCATACATTTAAAAAAAAAAAAAAGAAGCCAACCAACCATGTGATGACCATAGGGGCATTGGGGTCATGCTTAAACATGTTTGAGCTAGGTCCCTTATACTGAGTTCACACTACAAGAGGTTTCTCTAGATCAGAAGCAAATCAACCTTCACTCAGGTCTCAAAAATCAGCTCTCGATCACTATGTGTGAATTGTTCAAGGATGCAAACCGAGAGGCTCGCAGATCACTTGCAGAGCCTCTCCCAAAAAATATCTAGCATGCTAGATATGTGGACCTGTCGTCAAAGTCCAAATTCTGTAGCATGAAAAGTGTGACTGGCAGTGAGTGCAGTGCCAGACTATAGCGATATGAGAACACAAGATATGGAGTGAGGTGAAACCCAGGAGAGTAGCTGTATAAATGTCAAGAAGCATAGCTGTTGTTGGTATAAGTACCACAACTTCCTGAAATCAAGTTTAAGCAGAGAGGATTTTCAGAAATATACAGTTGCCTTAGCAGTGACTATGGACAAAGCTTTCAGTTATTTTTTGTTTGTTTGTTTGTTTGTTTTTTTAAATCAGCTTTCATGGGTTGTTTTTGTTGGCTTTTTTAAAAAAAAAGCTTCTTGCTGAAGTCCATGTCTAACACATGGTACTGTGTTATCCCCATCTCCTTGTCAGTGATTCCTTCTGGGTGAAAGATCATGCAATGTGTGACTCCCTATTGATGATAAGTCATGTAGTGTACAAACCACAGTGACTTAAAAGTTTGCGATTACAAACTTATTGTATTACCGCACTTATTGTATTGTTTTTGCAGGTTTTGTGTAGCTTAGGAATACTAGGGTTCTGGGACTTATAACGTCTAATAGGTAGTACATGGCTAAGAGAGCAGGTTGTTTAGTTTGAACAGCATAGCGATCTGATGACTTTGCAAGTGTAGTGTGTCCAAGCCTTTAGTTCCAGTGAAGGTAAATCTTAATGCTACAAAACACAAAGTCATCCTATACATTTGCATGCTCAAAACATTGTGGCAACAGTTTGAGGAAGGCCCACATGTGTATGTGATGGTTAGGTGTTCAGAAACATGGGTCATGTAATATAGGATACTGCTGTGTTTCTGGATATGTTTTATTTTGGCCATTTTCAAACAATTCTCATTTTGATAATTGAAATTGTAAAAAAAAAAAAATTTCAAATGTGAATGCTTTATTATATTAATAGCATTAGCAAAAACAGGCATAGTAAAAAAATTCAGAAGTGGCAAAAATCTAATAATTTAATTCTTAAAAAATAACAAAGGCACTAGAGAACTCAGAGTCACCAAAAAACCTGGAAGACCACCAAAGTCAGCTTGGAAGATGAAAGTCAGAAGTGGATGATTGCAGAAGTCATTCCTTGGTGAAGCAAAACCCATTCACAAAATCTAGTCAAGTCAAAAACACTCTTAAGAAGGTTTGTCCTTCGTAGCAACAGACAGCTTCATGAATGTAAATACAGACAGTTTACCTCAAGATGCAAACCACTGAGATTAGACTTTGTAGTTGTAGTCCCTGCTCTAATTCATCCCAAAAG
>JAOVVG010000023.1:9392087-9415633 GCA_028566375.1 Leptodoras nelsoni
CTGTGTTGTCTTTGACTAATATTTAAATTGGTTTGATGTTCCGAAACATTTAAGTGTGACAAACATGCAAAAAAATCAGGAAACCAGGGAGGGGGCAAACACTTTTTCACACCTCTGTATAGTGCATACTCATTTGGTTTTATCCACTTTTCTGTTACACAGCACATCCTATCAGTAATAGGTTTATTAACAATGAACACAGAAAATATGGGAGATCTAATATTTATCAGTCTTCCATTCATATCAAAGGTGCTGGCTGTGCATTCAACATAGTCTAATTTTATGTTAATTGGGTTACCAAAACATTCTTTCTGAGTGTTTCTATATTTTGTTTAGCTCAGGGACCAGACACCATCTCAATATGGTGGAACCTGAGTGATGACTTGGTGTAGCGTAGTTGGTTTAGCCTGCTTATCTGCACCCTGTCCATGGCTTTGGATTGTTATTGATTAACTGGGCCTGTACTAAGTCTGAGCTATGCTGTAAAAAATAAATGCCGCACCTTTCCTGAGTGTTCCATGCTCATGAATTGCTTTGTGTGCTCAAAAATTACTGTCAGTTGCTTTTAATGGCCCCTTTGAGTGAAAGAGAATACATATTCATGATTTCTGCTGATTTGTGAGTATAACTTTTTACAAAAATGGTAAATCATGAAAATCCCAAACAACATGCCAGTGTTGATTAAACAGTATATACACTATTGACAAAAGTATTCACATGCATATGAAATTAAGTGACATCCCATTCTTAATCCATAGGGTTTAATATGATCTCGGACCACCATTTGCAGCTTTAATAGCTTAAAATTTTCTGGGAAGGCTTTCTGCAAGGTTTAGGAGTGTGTTTATGGGAATATTTGACCATTCTTTCAGAAGCACATTTGTGAGGTCAGATACTGATGTTGAACGAGAAGGCCTGGCTTGCATTCTCTGCTCTAATTCATCCCAAAGTTGTTCTATCGTGTTGAGGTCAGGACTGTGCAGGCCAGTCAAGTTCTTCCACACCAAACTTGCTCATCCATCCCTTTATGGACCTTGCTTTGTGCACTGGTGTGCAGTTGTATTGGAAGTGGCCATCCCCAAACTATCCCCTCAAAGTTGGGCGCATGAAATTGTCCAAAATCTCTTGGTATGCTGAAGCATTAGGCATTAGAAGATTAAGGGTTTGTTTCACTGGAACTAAGGGGCCGAGCCCAACTCCTGAAAAACAACCCAACAAAAATGCTGCTTTGCATTGCTCTTGGTGATGTAAGACTTGGATGGGTGAGTGAATACTTTTGGCAATACAGTGTAAAATGACTTTAGATGGGATTGTAATATTGATTCAGTTTTTAACCCTGCCCATTCCCAGTTTTTTGGGAAAAATATTCGGTCAGTTTTACAAGATCAGTACTCCTTGATACTGCCCCCCAATATTTTTTCACTGTGATAAATATGCATTATAGGAGTTATTTGATGATAATAAGAATCTGACAGTTCTGTATTCACATTGTTCTACTTTAAACTGTTCTAAGAGACCCCCAATGTTCCTAATTTTGATGTCTAAGCTAGCTCATTGTACTGACATGATAACTAGCAAACCAATGTGAATCAGTGATGTCAATAAAATAAGACAGCTCTCAGCAGGAAGGTTCTTATTGTGCCAGATTGGTTTTGAGCTTTCAGGAAGGATAGAGTAGCTCATATAATCACTCTTTAGTGTGCAGAAAACAGAAGGACATTTGACCTTGAAATGACCATGACCCTGTCTGACTCAATGTAATCACTTTATATGCTGGTTACAATGAGCTATTGACAAAAAAAAAGGCTATCTCAGACCTTGACCTTGATGGATCAATTCTAATATCTGTTCATCTGCTGATTACAATGATCACTGTGGTTAAAATCCTATAAATATTCAAACACTCATTTTTGAGATATGGCAGTAAAAAGAATCTCAGTGGATGGATGAACAGCACTATAACAAAATGAGTCCACCACCTGGCGGAGGCATAAAAGAGTATCACCACAATGTCACACTTTTTTTTTTTTATTTGACACATTTAAATGTTTAAATATGTTTCAGTCTTATATCACATTGACCTCACAATTGGGGGTACATTGGGATGTGTAGTCCTCAAAATGTCAGATTCAGGTCAAATGTCAAACTTTCTTACACTGCCAATGCCACGTCCGCTAGCTCTTCCACATTGTGTCAAACACCAGTTCTTGCTAGTGGTGCTCTTTGCACCATGCAAGCGAAAGCAGTTTATGGCTTGAATGATTCCTCACCATCACAAGTGAATTTAAAAGCTTTTTCTGACGTGCATGTTTGGTTGCACAGCATGGGTTTTTAATCTGAGTTGGTATCGGTACAGGCCATGGCTTGAGTATTTTGTAAAAGCTAAGGGTGTAATGATACAGTCTGCTCACTCATGATAATGAGTTCACAATTCAATTTTCTCATGGTATTTTAAACAAAATATAAACAAAAGAACAATTATAAAAGTCAGTTCTTTTTTTATTTCTGAAGTGTAGAACAATCCTCAATTCTTGAAGTTTTTTGCAGCTTCATATCTTAAACTAACTGAGTGAAAACAGTCCTTTTTTATTTTTGAAGAATAACAAAATAATGTGTAGTTTTAAATGTGGAAGAAGATGAGTTTATGCAGGGGGATCTGTAATAATGCAGCGGAAGAAGGCGACTATGCACCTCACTCAACCCAACAACAAGCTTTGGGCAAAACACTTTATGTGTGGTGCTAGTCCATCCTCGTTCACCACTACCTCCATATTTTGAGCATTGTCCACTCCAAAAGAGCAGATTTCCTCAGCTATGTTTAGCCCGGTGTGGGGAGACGTGGAACTGGAGACATGTGTAAGGTACAGAATCTCTCTTTATTGAGCAGGTCCATCTGTAACTCTGTTCCAGAACAGCATGCCAATGGCTTACTTGACTTAACTCAGCTAGATTCAGAATGCATAACTGATCAAATGCTAAATGGTGCTGATCACATCATCAGACAGTGCCGTGTTGGTGTAGCTGTAATGTGGAAGGTGAAAGGTGGAGAGCATGCATTGCTTCAAAGAAAACTTGGTAGAGAAATTCTAAAGCATTCACTGTTCACATTCACATTATGCCACTCTCCCTCTCAAAAGGCTTCTTGAGATCTGGTTGACCAGTCATTTTGATCTGACTAAGTGACTAGTGGTGAACCAAGATTCATTTTAAATGTTTTGTCTGATCTATCTGAGAGTTCTGATGCACCTGTGGATTTATGCTCAGAATTATCAGAGATCTTAGTGAAGATGAGAAATATTTCTTTCTTCAATATAAGAAAGTTCCTTTGAACATTCTTGGCATTTTGAAGGCAGCCAAATCAGTCTTGCAATCCAATTCTGTAGCTCTGTGTAGGGCTGGGGAGGTAATCGAAGTTCAGTCTTCAACAGCTTTAAAAGATTTGCGAACTGATGATTCCTTGGTCATCTGGCTGTCAGAGAGTCCACATTCCAAGCAGAAAAGGACTCTGAACACACAGTTGACTGACAACTTGGTTTTCCTCTGTAGGTCACAGACCTGCTGACACATCCCATACAAGAATTCTTTCATGTGGTTCTTTCTGGAAATTTTAGTCATTGCTGAAATGGAAAACCGATTATATAAAAGAAATGCCTGTGAGAAAAGAGTGTAGTCATCTTCAGGCATATCAAGAACTGTTCCCTGTAGTATTCTCTTTGTTACTGCACAGCTCTTTCTCTACACTACCATGAGTTCTTACTCCCTTTTGATACACAATGGTGCATGAAAGAAAGAAAAGTAGTTATTCTGGCCCATGAGAAGTCAATAACTAATGGCCTTGATATGGAGGAGTTTGTGAGGATATTTGCCAAAAGAAACAGAAGACAACATCACATAGTAGTTTGGTTCATTGAATATAGGATTACTGTTGTTCACTTGGGGTGACGGTGGCTCGGTGGGTAGCACCATCAGCTCACAGCAAGAAGGTCCCGGGTTCGATCCCCGAGTGGGGAAGTCTGGGTCCTCCCTGTGTCCGCGTAGGTGTGCGCATGTGTGCGCCCTATGATGGATTGGCGCCCTGTCTAGGGTTGTTCCTGCCTTGCGCCCTATGCTGCCAGCTAGGCACCGGCTCTACCGTGACCCTGAAAAGGAATAAGTGGTTAAGAAAATGAATGAATGAATGAATGTTTGCACATGTGGTATAGTGGCTAGTACTGTCATCTTCCATTTCAGAAATGCTGGGTACTCCGTCTCTGTAGTGTTTGCATGTCTTTACCATTTTCTAAAATCTTCTCAATGTTTATTTTATTTTCATTCTGTTCTGTTGATGTTGTTGCTCTTATTGTTTATTTTTGTCCACCCTTTTAACAAAGAAACTCATGAAAAAAAAAATATTATTATTATTATGGTGGGACAAAAACCTAAAAAAGGATTAAAACCATGCCCAACCATTGTGTTTTGTTTTGTTTTACTGCCCCTCAGGTAAAGCCGTCTAGAACCAGGGCTGGTCAGAGCACAGAAATACTCATGAGGTCATATTACATTGTGTGAGGCAGCTGCAGCTGCTGTCTTAAACTGAGTTAGTTAAGTATTCCCAAGGGTGGGTGGTGTATCTGCAGCCAAATTAACCACTCTAGCGTACACACATAAACACAGTATGTAACACTGTTCCACCCGAAATGTAAATATTTCAAAGGATCATACAATTTGTATAATACACATAAAATGTGCTAGTATATATTGCTGGGGGCTTATATATTGGGGCTTTCCATTTTGTTTCCCTGTCTTGCTAATTCCCAGAATGCCCCATGTCCTCTTATAGCTGTACTTATTTATATCTGTGAGATGTGTGAGTGTGGGGTGGGGAGTGCTGGGGTGCATGTGTAATGCTGGTGGTCCTCTGGCCAGATAGATCTTGGGCTTTGCATTGGTCAGTCTTTCTCTCCAAGTCTCAAAGTCTGACAAATCTCCTGCCTACCAGGGTAAATGTCTCATTGAGAACTTAAAATAAATAATCAGCGGTAATTTTTCAGGTGTTTTTTTGTTGGAAATGGAGACGAGTAGAGACATCGTGCTGGGCATTGAGGATGAGTCTGGTCAGCCAGTATCTGCACTGTCTATCCTGTCTCTACTGGAACGTGTCTCCACTATCATTGATGGTGTGCAGGCCAGCCAGCAACGTATGGAAGAACGCCAACATCAGCTCGAAGCATCTGTTGCTACAGTTCAGTCAGATCTGCTGAAACTGGTCCAGAACCATGGTGCCACAGCAACCACTGTGGACAAGCTACTGCAGAAGGCCCGGCGTGTGAGTGCTCATGTGAAGGAGGTCCGTTCACGTGTGGAGAAGCAGAATGTTCGTGTAAAAAAAGTGGAGACAACGCAAGATGAACTTCTCACCAGGAACAAGTTCAGAGTGGTCATCTACCAGGTACATATACATAGAAACATGCAAACACAGACACTATGTAACACTCGTTTATATATCTGATCTTGACAGACCCAAGGTATGACCCAAGACAATGTATTGAATATAAATCACACAGTTTCTTTGTATTCATTCTTTCATTTGCATTTACATTTAGTCACTTGGAAGGTGCTCTTATCTACAACAAATTGTCTTAACGTAGATAAACTAGACAAACATCTTTTATTCCTTTGTTCTTTCAATTAGTTTATTTCATTTTGATTTATTCCTTATTTTTGTCTCTGTGTTCTCTTTCTCTGTCTTTTCCTTCAGGGTGAGGCTGAAATTCCATCAGTTGCTGTGACAAAAACCCCTAAGGATGCAGGGTTGGCCAATGTTGAGGTGGAGCCTGATGAGTATGAAATCCCTGCAGACCTCTCATCTGATGAGGAATACATGGTGGTGGAAGAAGCAGACTCATCAAGGGCAGCACGGCTGAGGCAGACAGGCTTGAAAGGGATTGAGAACATCAGAGCAGCTTTCTCCAAGGAGAACATGAATAAGACCCGCGAACGAACAAGAGAGAACCTCAGTAAGACTAAGGAGAGCCTCAGCAAGACAGGCCAAACTTTGGGCACAAAGATCAACACCCTAGGTGAGAAGATCATTCCTCTTGAGCAACGAGAGAAGATGCGTCAAAGTGGTGAGAGGCTGAAGGAGAATATTGCCAAGAAAGCTCCCAACAAAGAGTCCTTCCACATCAAACTCAAGAAGGAACGTGCTGTTGCTGAGGGCCAGGAGGTTGCTGAGGCAGACCCTGCTGTGACTCCACCAAAAGGCAGGAAGACCAGTGCAGAAGTCACCTACACAGAGGTTGTTACAGAAATCAAAAGGGAAGGGCCTGTATCCGAAGAAAAAGCCACCCGTGTTCCAGAGGAAGGAAAAAGTGGGTTGGCCATAGAAACACCAGAGAAGTGAAGAATATGGTGTTGAAGGATAGAGAAGAGCCTGAGAAAAAAATGCTAAAGAAAAGAAAGAATATTAGAAATAAATAAATAAAAAAACACAGTGTGTGGATATAAAATTCTAATTTAAAACAAATCTTGGCAAAGCTACTCAGTGAGGGTTAGATTTAATCTAGTTTATAAATGTTCAGGGTTTGATCTTGGTTCCTCCATCGGTCCTGCACGCGAGCTTGGGGGAATCGATGAGACACAGACACCAAGTATGCAGTGAATCAAGAGTTTCCCCGAGCTTGTGCGCAGGACGGAAGGAGGAACGGAGATCGAACCCTGAAGATTTATAAAGTAGATAAATCTAACAGTGAGTAACAAGGACTAGGCAGCTTTAAGAAAGTCATACCAGTACAGCTGTCCATGTGTCAGTCCATTGTGTCAGACTTAGCTCCCAGTCCAGGGAAATGGGAAAACTGAGCAACTGCACAGCTTACTGTTTAAATATCTAACACATATAGGTAGTGTCTGCTTGTGAATTAGACTGCAGTAGAATAAGCACTAAAATATTGAGAACTGTGACCTCACACGTCTGGGTGTGGTGAACACTAGTTACAGGGCCAAGACTTTAGAAGACTTACACTTTTGTAAAAAAACTATTCTTAACTGGGAACATTATATTATGTCCAGCACCTTTATAAACTCTCTCTCTCTCTCTGTGAGTGTGTGTGAGAAATATGTGAGACTGCACATACATTTGTAGGACTATATGAATACTACACTAAAAATAGATGACTTGAAATAAATGAACAGCTGAGCATTCCTTGTCTGTCTCTCTGTCTCACTCCCTCTCGTTTCTTCTTGGTCTCTCTCTCACATGCACACACCTTACCAAATGGAAAATGGGTCATGGCATATGTTTAGAAACACAGTGGAAATACATGAATGTGCTGTGTTGCTGTATGAGCCAGAACAATGTTCACACTCTGTAGACTTTCTATAGAGAGATGCTTGTGCACATAATATGGCTCAGTAAATCATGTTCTGATAATGCCATCTCTATTATTGGATACAATGTTTTCAGGACAAACTGTCCCAAGAAAGGGGGAAGGGTTGTGATTTACTGTACATCTAAATTCAATGTGAAAGTCTTGCAGTATGTAAACAGGTTGAGTTCCTGGCTATTAATCTTGAGGTGTCAACTGTATTCTCTCTAATTGTGGTGGATTGTTACAGACCACCATCAGCTGTTGCTGAGACCTCTTTGACTAAGTTGTTAGATGACCTGAACTATAGTGAAATAATTTTGACTGGGGACTTAAATTGGGATTGTCTTAAATCTTCATCAGATGCTTTTAAGGATGTCTGTGTTACACACATCCCAATCTTAAAATCGCAGACAAATCTTCACTAATCACATTTGTTGTTCTTGACAAATGTTCCACACAAACAGGTGCTACACACGTTCTACCCAGGTGCCCAAAACTCAACATCATTTTGTGATAAAACTCAACATGAGGGCATTTGTTGAGCAGGGATTCCTTCATGACTTGTGTGACTTTGACTGGGAACGCATTGAATTATGAAATGATGTAAAGATTGCATGGGAGTTCTTCCACAAAGGTTTCTCTTCCCTTGTTGATAAACATGCTCTCTTCTGGAGGTATAAAGTCCAAGGGAGCGATAACCCATGGTTTACGCCTGAGTTATCTGACCTTTTGCAAAACAGAAATCTTGTGTGGGCTTTAGCCAGAAAGACTGGGTCTGAGGCGGATTGGCTTACCATCAGGCAACTCAGAAATGGCTTCACTTTTCTGATTAAAAAAGCCTTACCTTTACCGCTCTGCAACAATGGAAAATTAAAATGGAAGGTGGTTAAATCTATTTCTGCCCAAAAAGAATCAATCATAGTGATCTCCCACCCAGCATTGTTTCCAGTGATACCACCATTTTGGATAGGGCTTCCATGCTTCTTTGTTTTAATAATTATTTAATTGCCTCTGGCTCCCTGTTCTGTAGTTCTTCTCCCCAAACTGACCCACCAGCTCCAAGTCCAGTGTCCACTGTTCCAGCTGATGGTTTCTTACCTGCTGCTCAGCCTTTTTGTTTTATATTGTTCACAGTGGATGAAGTCCACAGAGCTCTCCTTTCTTTGGACATTACTAAATCTGCAGATTGTCTAGGACCACAGTTTCTACAGTTAGCTGCTGACTTTATTGCTAAACCTGTTCAATATATTTTCAATCTTACGATCACTACAAACTGCATCCCTGCAATTTGGAAAGTTGCTCATGTTCTTTTTGAAAGAGGGGGACTCTACCTGATTGAACAATTTGAACTGATTTCCAAAGCATTTTGTCAATGGTCCTTAAAAAGTTGATAAATGATCAGTTGAAAGATTTTCTCCAAACAAACAATATTCTGAGTCTTCAGGAAAAAAAACATAGTGCCATCACAGCCTCCCTAAAAGTCACAAACAATATAATAGATGCATTGGACAATAAAAAATTCTGCACATTCTTCTCCTTTAATACTGTAGATCATTCCATCTTGAAACAACTACTGTTGAATATTGGTGTCAAATCATGCAGTTAGATGGTTTGCTAAGTATCTGTCAGACAGAATGCAATGTACATATATTGAAGATATCTCCTCTACAAAAAGATCTCGAATAGTACATCTTGAAACCCCAGTCTGCTTTGAAATCTTTGTCTGGGAGAGCCCTTGCTGATACAGTATAACTACCTTATGCCTTATTGCTGTGCTCAGTCTTCCTGTGCGCAGTATGCCCTGTGAAACGGTCAACAGCCTCACCTTGGTAGCAGAGTTTGGCTGTTCCTCACCCAGTTTTAAGCTCCTACACAGCTGTTTATGCTTCAGTTAATGACTGTGTTTCAACCTACATGTAAAATTGATGATCATTAGCACCTGTTTGATATAGTTGGTTGATCATACACCTGAATATAATCCTACAAAATCCCTGACTGTGTGCAAGTGTACCTAAAGGAATTGATGCTGGTTTGAAAGGTAGTATCACCAAATAGTGATTTGATTTAGATTTTTCTTTTGCTCACTTTGCATTTTGTAGATTTTTATTGTGTAGATTATTATGTGTATATTTGAAAGCATTCTTAGATTACAGCATTTTCCCCCCACACATGCCTAAAACGTGCACAATACTGTAAATAGAAAAAAAGCTGATATCTGTTTTGGGAAAAAAGATCATGTTGAAAGGATGCAATCAAGTGACCAGTGGGCTCTTCCTGGGTAGCATTTAATTGCACTATCAACAAAAACTATGGGTTAAAAAAGGTGATGTGCTGCCATTGAAAGTATTAACAGATAAAGATAATATTAACATTAATAACACGAAAACCAATAGCTTTTTTTGGGTGTTTATTTTAATAAATAACTATTGAAACAATGGTTCATAAGCGTGAAAATGATGCAGGGATAAAAGGTACTTTTAAAATGCAGTCTGTAAGGCATGTGATTTTAACATTCAACAGTATTAAAAGACAGTAAAGATTAGAAATAACTCTCATAATCAAGCTTTAAAAATTATTGCATAACAATTGATTGCAACTCGTCCTGCAAGCTTAGGCTCGAGGAGGATGGATATTCAGACAGCAGTGGATAAAATATTGTTCAATACAAAGTAAGCAAGTTCTCCAAGTCTACTCTGTGACTTGGTATAATGAAAATAAGGCTCCTCTACATAAGAGTATTTGGTTTATTTAATCAAGAGAAATTAGAAACCTGAGCATCAAAGTTGTGGCTAAAGTTACTCTACAGATAGTACACATTTATATTCTTTGATTGCTAAACATCATTCTGAATACATTCAAATTAATCCTACTGTTGTTCATCCCTGAGATGCACCCACATTCAGGTCAATGCTTCATAGTCAAAGAGTGTGGGATCTTGTCCACTATGCAATAGTGCCACTGCACTCAAATCTACTCATACTGTAATTCCATGTTTGATCAAATACTGGATATAAAACTACTACCCTCTTATCTGAATAGAAGTTTAGAATGATTGACAAGGCAAACTCCTGTCAAAACATTAATATATAAACCTATTGAGTGCATCTCAAAGTATATCCACAGACATCAGGCAGTCCTAACTTTCCTAAAAGTAAATCACACAGGGCTACATGCAGGATACACAGAACACATCTATGACTAGAAGCCTTCTCCAGTGCACATTTTCATACATTTTAGCTTCTAACACAACTGAGTCATCAGGAGTGTAGAAAAAGATGCCAACTGGGGATCCACAATGACTGAATTAGGATTACAGCACCACACACTTCCAAACCAGTGACCAGCTACATGCTATACCAGTGATTAAGATTTTTCTTTAAATCAGTACATTTGCTTGCTCAAATCATGATACATAATACCTGTCAAGCCTAAAGGATTCATTGAAATGTGTTCATCAATAAGACCTAAACAGGTGTCTAACACTGAACCATTAATGTGACTTGGTTTGAAATCCATTAGCAGTGTTTCTCAGATCTGAATCTAAAAGTACAATTGAAATACACATTTGTGCTGTCCTGGAGTTACCATATTTCCATTAGTTAGGGAATGTCAAAATAACACCATGCAGGGAGGTCTGGTATTATAACTGGAAAACACTACTACAGCATAAACTTATTCTTTTCAAAAGACAGAACTTGCATATTAGAGACCAGATCTAGTCCTGTGACAAACATATTAACAAAAAATTTAAACAATAAGAAAACACAATGAATTCAGTACACAATACATAGAAATACAAAATGGGTAGATTATAATGGAAATTGTGGAAAATGCACAGCTAACAATGTGTAAAAATAAAATACAAGTGGAAAAAATACATCTCCTTTACTCCTGAATGTAATTGCAAACAGTGATTGAGAGAGACAATTTGTCCCTCACTTTCCCTCGTATTTGGGATTGACTACTGTGGTCACTGCACTCTTATAGATGGGATTCTCACCCTGTAAAGAAAAGAATTTACAGAATCAGAAAATATTCACTGCTGCAGAATTACAAGTTTAGGCAACTTCACAGCACACCACAAGCCAACAGGTCAACATGCTAATAAAGTGTAAAGGAGGGAGAAAAGCCCAACAGAAGTAATTATAATTATACATGCCGAACCATAGAAATTATTTTATTGAAAAAATGGTGAGCATGTTGGTGGACATTATATGGCTGGAAGTATGCAGACACTTGACCTTCACACCCATTTGTGGACCTTCTGCAATCTGTTGCCACAAAGGGGGAAGCACACAATTGTCAAGAATGTTTTTGTGTTCTGTAGCATGATTTCCCTTTCCAGCATTACAACTCCCCTGTGCATAAAGAATGCATATATGGCCAAAAATGTGTATTCAACAACACATTTGAGTGGGATTAGAACATTAAGATGTCCACAAACTTTTGGCCACAAAGTGTGCTTCAACTTGGCTTAAAAAAAATAAAAAAAAATAAATTATATTTATTTTATTAGGATATTAGGAACCACAGTACACCTGCACGGACATGCTGTTATCTAATCAGCCAATCATGTGGCAGCAGCACAATAAAAAATACCAAGCAGACAGAGGTCAAGAGATTCACATTAATCTCTCACGTTAATTTTCACATCAAACCTCAGTCTTAAAAGTTTTAACATAAAATGCTGCAAAAAAAAAAAAAAAAACCAACATTGAGTAAGCAACAGTTCAATGGATAAAAATGGCTTCAAGCTGCCAGGAAGTACACAGTAACTCAGTCATGCTATTCAACCCTAGGGAGCAGAAAAGCATCTCAAAATGCACATCAAAATTTGAGGTGGATTGGCTACAACAGTAGAAGACCACATCAGGTTCCAATCTTACCACCCAAGAACAAGGATCTGAGGCAACATGGGCACAGGCTCACCCAAACTAATAAGTTGAAGAAGAACTGGCTTTTTTTCAGTCATCAACTGCTTAGTTGTGGTAAGTTTTTGTCTTATCATCTGAGATTCTTCTTCTTGTTGGCTAAAAGGAGTAGAAGCTGATGTGTTCTTCTGCTGTTTGATGTGTTGAGCATTCCTGAGATGCTTTCTACTCACCACAGTTGTAAAAAGTTTAAGTTAACATAGTCCTGTCAGCTCAAACCAGCTCAACACAACTGATATCTCTCATCTACAAGGCTACAGACCCCTTGCTCATGGGATGTTTTTTGCTTCTGTGTATACTCTAGATTCTGTTGTGAGTGAAAATCCCAGGAGATCAGCAGCACATATGGTACCAACAACCATGCCACTATCAGCCACACTTCATTCTCATGTCCAACTTGAATATTCACCAAAGCTCTTGACCTGTGTCTGCATGATATTTTATACTGCACCGCTGTCACATGATTAGCTAATTAGATCCTAATTAGTTCCTAATAAATTGTACGGTGAGGGCTCCCGAGGGGCGATAACGCATTCGCCCCATCACCCAGAGATCGCTAGTTTGAATCCGGGTGATGCTATAGCTGCCCGTAGCCGGGAGCTCAGAGAGCAAGATTAGCTGTGCTCTCAGGGTGGGAGGGGCAGCATACGTTCTCCCTCCATGTCAATCAGCGCAACACAGTCTAATCACGGGCGTCTGTGAGCTCATGCATACAAGAGGTGGGCGGGAGCGCTTTCCTCCGAGTGCGTTAAAAAATAAAAGATAAATTGTACGCAGCATTGCAAGTGTGTTTGTGAATTCCTCCACTGTGGGTGTGGGGGGGATACCCCCCCACCCCAAAAACACATTATTCACTTCCTTTTGTTTACTTATTTTTCTTAATGCTGCAGTAGGGATACTGTATAAAAACTTTTTGTCATGTTTGCCAAAACTGTCTTCTAGTACATGAGACAGTGCTCTTACTGACGGATTTATTTCTGCTTATTTGTTGGCCAGCAATGTTGACATTTCACATCAGTAGTGTATAGTCTCAGCATCTGTGGGCAATTTCAAAATGTGAAAATAATTCAGTGTTTTGTTAAAAATTGTTAAAATAATTCAGTGAAAATCACTGCAGCGTTTTGGGACTTACAGCAAACACTTTGCAAAGCAAAAACTGTAAATAAGTTGCTAATTTGGTAACATTTGGGCAACACTGCTCACTTTGCTGTAGTCTTTTGAAATTGTCATTGCATAAGAAAATGTTATCTCTTACTCTATGAAGTGGATGCCATAACTGTACAGGCTGAAGTTGGAGCATTGCATTGAAGGTCAGGTAGTAGATGCCACCACCTACTGACCTGGCATATATACTATACTTTCAATAGTTTTTGCTATGTGCAAATTCTACAAACCCAATTTCAAAACAATTGGGATGTTGTGTAAATTGTAAATAAAAACAGAATGGAATGATTTGCAAATCTCATAAATCCATATTTTATTCACAATAGAACACAGAACACATATCAGACGTTGAAAGTGAGACATTTTACCATTTCATGAAAAATATTTGTTCATTTTCTATTACACAGCAGCAACACATCTCAAAAAAGTTGGGACAGGGCCATGTTTACCATTGTGTAGCACACCTGCTTTTTTGAACAACAGTCTGTAAACATCTGGGAATTGAGGAGACCAGTTGTTGGACTTTGGTTGTCCCATTCTAGCTGGTCAACTGTCCTGGATCTTCTTTGCTGGATTTTTCATATCATGATGGCCAACTGTTCTATTGGTGAAAGGTTTAGACAGCAGGCAGGCCAGTTCAGCACCCAGACTCTTCTGCTACACTGCCATGCTGTTGTGATGGATGCAGTATATGGCTTAGCATTGAGAACAAGCTGGGTGGTCACTTTCCTCTTTAGTCCACAGGACACTGTGTTCATGTTTTCCACAAACAATTAAAAATTTTGATTCATCTGACCACTGAACAGTTTTTCATTTTGCTTCAGTCCATTTTAAATGAGCTTTTTTTTTGAAGCAGAGCCGTCCGAGGGCCCAAAGATCACTAGCATCCAATATTGACCCTCGGCTTTGCACAGAGATTTCTCCAGATTATCTGAATCTATTGATGACATCATGTACTGTAGATGGTGGGATATTTAAAGTCTTCACACTTTTATGTTGAGGAACATTTTTCTGAAATTGTTCCACATTTTTCATACACAGTTTTGTGCAGATTGATGAACCTCTGCACATCTTTCCTTCTGAGAGACTCTGCCTCTCTAAAATGCTCTCTAAAATGTAAAATAGTTTATACCCAGACATGTTACTTTAACCTACTTACCTGCAAAATGCTGCTGCAGCTGTATTTTTTATTACTTCCACTTACTTTTCTAACCTTTTGTTACCAGGTCCCAACTCTTTTGAGATGCGTTGCTAATATTTATGAGCTAATATTTTTCTTGAAATGGTAAAATGTCTCACTTTCAACATCTGATATGTGTTCCGTGTTCTGTGGAGATAATGTGTTTATGAGATTTGCAAATCATTCCATTCGGTTTTCATTTACAGTTTACACACCATCCCAACTGTTTTGTAATTGGGGTTGCAGAATGTTGCTGTGTGGATGTGGACTGTTTTGAAACCACAAAACTCCATTCCATCACGGACAGGGTCTCAACTGTAATGGAAGCCAACCTATGTGCACATGCCAGCCTCCTCTGCAGGGAGGAGCTTTGGAGGGAGCACACAAGGATGGGAGGGATCTGGAAGTTTTACTAGTAAAGATTTTCAAGCTAAGTTCACTCTCTTCTCAGTCCTAAGACTGCAGCTTTAATTTGCATCACTGCTATCGTCTGTACTTTGAAACAAGTTACTCAAAAGGCTAACAGACCAGAATTTCATTTTTACAAAAAAGTACTAGTACTGATGCACAGCTGGAGATTAGTGATTATATAGTTTAAAATATTTGACAAGCATCACACACTCAGTGTGCATTAGATCATATTATTAGAAACAGTAACCAATAATTGTCCATCTTTTCCAAAAATTCAAGTACATTTATAATCTGTTGCTCAGAAAAGCATGTTTGTTAGTAATTAGAGTGATCAGGTCAAACGCATGAGCAGACAGAAAAGGAGAAACAAGCCAACAGACAGAAAGTACAGACTCTTGATTAGAGCGCCCCATTTTTGCATCCGTAACTCGGATTGTGGAATTTATTAATGGGACTCCTGTAAATGGGATTATCTTGCTGAAGGAGAGAAGAGAGAAGGAAAGAGCCGTTAAAACTGAAAAACCTGCAAGGGGGAAAGATTAGAAGCTGTATACAACTAACAGTGACTATATACACTCACTGTACACTTTATTAGGAACACCTGCACATTTATGCCATTATTTAATCAGCCAATCATGTGGCAGCACACTGTAAAAAATAAAATAAAAACATGTTCGTACATGGCAAGGGCAAGGTAATATTCACATCAAACATCAGAATGGGGAAAAGTGTGAACTATGGCTTTAAACATGGCATTGATGTTTGGCTTTAGTATTTCATAAACTGCTGATCTGAGATTTTCACACATAACAGTCTCTAGACTTTACACAGAAAGGTGTGAAATCCAAAAAAAAGGACTTAGTAAGCTACAGTTCCATGGATGGAAATGTCTTGTTAATAAGATATGCGGAGTGAGAGAAAAATGACCATATGACACGCACTCCTTACTACCATGGGGGACAGAAAAGCATCAACATGCACAAAACATCCAAACTTAAGGTGGAAGTGCTACAACAGAAGACGACCCCACTGGGTTTTGCTCCTATCAGCCAAGAACAGGAATCTAAAATCAAGTTTTAGTTAGACTGTGTTAATGACAACCTCAGATTCTTGTTCTTGGCTGACAGGAGTGGAACCTGTTCAGTGGAACAGTCATCCTCTGCTGTTGTAGCCTCAAGGTCTGGTGTGTTGTGCTTTCTGAGATGCTTCTCTGCTCACTACAGTTGTGAAGCTTGCATATTTGAGTTACTATACTTCTTGTCTGCTTAAAACTGTCTGGTAATTCTTCTCTGATTTCTCATGAAGTTTTTTGACAGTGCAGTGGCTGGCTGTTTTATGTCCTTGGGGTCCTCATGTCTGTGTTGCATTCTGGCTCTCCATTTTAGTTATTATATCATAGCTATTCTTTCCAGTGTCCCTGCCAGCACTCTGCATACAATGTACATTTTCTTTAAGGATTATGTGAAAAGAACATACCTAATTATGCATGTTCTTTTTATCTCCCCTCTCTCTCCCTCTCTCTGTTGAGCTATATATGATATGACTGACAACCCATAAGATACTAATGATCCTGATTCTTTCTGCACTCCAGACCTGCCCAATCCACCCTGGTGGCATACTTCTGTTTGGAGTACTCATTATTTGAAAATTACTCGCTGCTGCTGAGGATGGCTCCACAATGACAGCCTAAACATCACAACGAAAATCCCTGCCTATAGAGACATAGACAAACTTTGTCTTTAGACCACAACTGATATTAAGTTTTCCTAGGATGACAGCAATAGCCAGGAACAGTTTTACTCAGTTAGTCTCAATTAGTGAACAGCTGATAACTTCAACAAAACAGACTTAATGTTCATAGATTTCCTGGTTACACAACTGCTCTTGCTACACAGTTATAGAAGGGATTAATTATAATCAGACTATGCGGTGTCACCCACATGGTTCCCTTTTGAGTCTGGTTCCTCCTCAGGGTTTCTTCCTTGTCATCTTTGCTCATTAGAGATAAAATTTATATAAATTTTAAATTTATATCCTGATTTTATATTTCTGTAAAGCTGCTTGGGACAAATGTCCATTGTTAAAAGCACTATTATAAATAAAATTTAAATGAATTCTTCTCATTCATCATCACCTCTAGTGACTGTTGTGTGTGAACATCTCAGTGATCAGCAGTTTCTGACAGAACTGAACACAACTGAGGTTCTTGACCTGTATCTGCATGAATTTTATACACTGTGTTACTGCCACATGACTGAGTATATAACTGCACAAATTTGGGTTTGATTTACTAAAAAAAGATAAAGCAGCCCATTTTGTAAAAACAATACACAGCTACATAGTAGTTACTGTATTCTTCCTGGCAGTTCAAACCAATCAGGTTATCAGTAGGTCTGACTTCAAGGCATTTCCATCCATAGAATGGTCCCATACTCAGTGTTTTTGGTTCTCACACCATTCTGTGTAAACTCTACTGTTGTGTGTGAAAATCCTGGGAGCTCAGCAGTTTATGAAATACTAAAACCAGCCCATGTGCTACCAACATCCGTGCCATAGTTAGTCACAAAGCTCATGCTTTTTCCACATTCTGATGTTAGATGTGAACATAACCGGAAGCCTTGACCTGTATTTTTTTGCAGTGTGTGCTGCCAGCTGACTGGCTGATTAGACAACTGCATAAATGTGGAGGTGTAAGGGTGTTCTGTGACCAGTAAGTGTCCACGGCTGCATGCATGTTCACTTTAATAGGCACAGTTGTGCAGTTATCCAATATTTGTGTGATTTACTAAGCATTTCAAGACAACAGCACTTACATTTGGTCACCATGAAACTAAACAAGTTCAAAATTTACATTAAGATTTTCTCAACTTCACCTAATGTAAATACCAACAGTAAACTTCTACTGTAGGCAGCTGGTTACTCTATTTGTTTTTCTTTCTTTCTTTTTCTCCTACCTTTCTCTCTTCCTTCAAATATTCCAGTCATGTCTCATCATGAAATTTAAAACAGACTGTGAGGTTACCACACTACAGTGAAAGGAACACTGAATATACATAATCTATTATAATTTATTATGATATATATATATATATATATATATGTATATATATTTTTTTTTTTTCTAGGAAGGTATAAAAAAAAAAAGTAACAATACACACCGCATCCCACTTAGCATTCATCTTCTCTTTCTCAAACTTTGCAAACTCTCTGCGGTCATGAATAATCATGAGCAGCTTCCAGATGAAAAGCAGAGCCAGACCAATCAGAACGATGCCTGCAACCAAACCCGCTACGATTGGGATAATGTCAGGACCAGTAGGGCATTCTGGGAACACATATGAAGCCATTGGACATGGATTAAATCTTTTGGAATATAGTTCATAATGAAACACTAGTTACTTCCATACACGCATGTACAAGACAGAAAATAAAAATTCAATCACACTCAAAAATAAATTCAATCACACTCTTTTAAAATGTTCCTTTTTGAGATGAACTGTTTAATACATTTAGGTAATGTACTAAATATTGGCAGGGTTAGTGGCAGGGTTATTTTTTAAATTGAGTGCCATTCACACAGTTCATCACATAGGTATTGTATTGTATTTCTTGTAACAAAGCCAGCTTGAGGTGTATCACATTACTGCCATGATCAAATTATGTCAGATATGTTGCTATAAACGTACATTCATATGAAGCTTAAACTTAATTCTTTTATTACATTTTTCTCTTGCTGATTCTTGTTACATGAATTTAAAGTAACTTTTGGAATCTCTAGGGTAACTTTTTATTATTACTGGGGGCCAATTTCAGAATTGTACACTGGCACCCTATAGGGATTAATTGTTTTCTTATTAGGGGCCCAGGACTAAAGACAAAAGACTTCTCTGCAAATTGTTAAGATTAACATTAAGATTAAGTTAAATTGTTAATTGTTAAGATTACACAAAATTTGTAATCACAACATTGTAAGATCAGTGCAAAAATCTTTTTCTCTGACTTTTTATATCTGTGATGTTTCATCTATAATCTCCAAATGAATTTGATGGTCAAGTTGCCAAACAGAAGTGAGGACATCTCACAACACTTTTATATATTGACATTAGATTTGTCACATATACAGTCCCCATTCAAAAGACTGGACGATCAAGGCTAAATCTTTTTTGCTTTACTATACACAGAAGAAATGCAATGGAACAGAATTTCAGCTTTAATTTCCTAATTTTAACACCTACATGTGAAGGCATTTTCAGCAATGTGTGATGTATTTTGACTCCCAGCTTTTTGTTAGTTAATAAAAAAAATCTCTACTGAATCATGGATGTCAGAGTCAAGGGTCACTGAGTCAAGATTTCATATCTATGTTTGTTGATCCATCAACATGCCTTTTTTTATTACTGAGAATAAAAAGTTATATATTTGGCTATTGGGTTCACTGGACATCACCTGTTGCACTGTACTGAACGTTGCATATTTTGTTCTATGTTACTATCACATTGTATAATAGCAGAGTTCATCCAGAACTTCAGTTTCAGATTTTGGAATAGTGTAACAGATCCACAGAGGTCACAGAACTGTAGCCTCTGTGGATCAGAAATTTCTAGCATTACCTTCAAGTTTTTGAAGTTGCAAGTTATGAATATTCATTCACAGATTTTTTTGTAATATGATTAAACATGGTCACTTACAAGCACCAAGTCACTTACATAATAGCACAAATGGTCATGTTCCACTTACCCAGCTTATCGACCACATAGACCTCCACACTGTCATTCTTGGTAGCATAAGTGAAGAAAAACCAGCAGTCATTAGAGTCACGCTCTTTGCAGTGTGTGAGGTAGGGTTGGCTGTTTGGCTGAGGAAGATCCTCCTTTTCCTTCACCATGTTTGGTTTAAAGTAGCTGCATTTCTGTTCACAATTATCTTTGAACTCACCAGTTTTAAATGCATGGCACTGAACACAAGATCTGTATAGAGCACAGGGTAACAAGGTAACTTTGCATATGTGGGACCAAAATCTAATCCAATTATTCAACATACATTAGAGAACAATGATGATACAAAAGTGAATGAAAATGTTTTTCCAATTTTCTTCCATAACTTAGTCATGTATTTAGGTTTTCTACCATGTCACACGATGGCTATCAGTCAGGGAGGGTGAGACTATCATACGTTTCCTTCAAGATACGTGATGCTCACCTGCCACAAGCTGTTCATGCAATGCCAGAAAGTGCTGAAAGACACCCCAGCCGGGGGTCAATCTTCGCATGCATGAGCTCATAGATGGCCGTGAATGGCTAATATCGCTCAACTTAAATGGGAGGGAACCTATGCTGCCCCTCCCACCCTAGAGTGCACAGCCAATTTTGCTCTCTCAACTGCCAGCCACTGGCAGCTATGGCATCATCCAGACTCAAACTAGTCATCTTTGAATGATAAGGCAAGCATTTCTGTTGCACCACTCAGGAGCTAGTAAGTCATTGAATGATTTGATTACATGCAACATTCATGGTTTGGATTTGTTAAAAATAAAGTTCTAAATATTCTACACTCACTTGTGTTCTGTGCAGACTCCAGGACAAGTGGGGCAAATCTCACAGGTGGGACCTTGGAACTTTGGGTCAGTACATTTACACACACCACAGTCACAGGTGCCACGACCGTTACAGATCTGCCCATTAGTGGCCATACAGGGCTGCTTGTCCAAAGGACAGTCACATGCACTGCCTGTGTAGTTTGCATCACACACACACAGTCTGCATACACACTGACCATGACCTGTAAGAGAAAGAAATGAATATATTAATTAGGAACACTGATACACCCCAACCATTGCAGGGCACCAGGCACACACATTCAGACACATTCACAGCTAGGGGCAACCTAGCATAGACAATCCACAACCAGCATATTTTTGGGAGGTGAAAGGAAAGCTGAGAACTTGGAGGAATGCATTGCAAAAGGAGTAGGTTGAAAAGTTGTTAAATTGTTAAAAGCTTCATCCTCTGCACCAGTAATAAACTGCATGTTAGAAGAACTAACATTTCTTATTATTGAGTTTTTTGACACCGTGTTGCACTGTATTTCATTCGATTGTAAAATTTGGCAAAGTGTGGCCAGTGTATTTGGTTTTACTGCACTTTTTGTCATTAAAAACCTCTTGGCTGTTGTTTGCTGTCCTTTTTTTGCTCACAGGAGAATTATCTTCAACCTGAGATGGGGCACAGTGAAACTGTTGGGAAATGTCTATAAAATGACTGGCAAGAGGCACATACAACAAGTAAGGATTCTGGGCCATAAAGTTGTTTTCCAAACAGATTTTCTCAGCCATGTAATACACTTATGCCACATCTTAAACATTTATCATGTTCTACAAATGC
This sequence comes from Leptodoras nelsoni, assembly GCA_028566375.1. Taxonomy (NCBI): domain Eukaryota; kingdom Metazoa; phylum Chordata; class Actinopteri; order Siluriformes; family Doradidae; genus Leptodoras; species Leptodoras nelsoni. The sequence continues at coordinate 9,413,500 of JAOVVG010000023.1, forward strand.
TCTTCCAGATTATCCACACAACTCAGGAATAAAAATATGACTCACAATTGCACAATTAAAGTTATGCAAACATTTCCCAGCTGGTACGTTGTTCCAAACATCTTGGAGAACTAACCACAGCTCTTCTGTGAATGAAGGCTTCCTCAAATCCTTCTGCCTTTTCATGTAATCCCAGACTCGATGTTGAGATCAGGGCTCTGTGGGGGCCATACCATTACTTTAAGGACTTCTTGTCCTTCTTGATGCTGAAGATGCTCAATCAAATGCTTCCCTGATGGTATTGCATAATGGATAAGTATCTGCTTATATTTCTCAGCATTGAGGACACCATAAATCCTGACCAAATCTCCAACTCCATTTGCATAAATGCAGCTCCAACTTCTCCGGACAGTAGATGGGTGTACCTGGGTCCCCACTGGTTTCTGCCAGTTCTGAGCTGATGGCACTGCTGGATATCTTCCAATTGTGAAGGGCAATAAGCTTGATGTGTTTGTCATCTGCTACAAGTTTCCTTGGCCGACCACTGCGTCTACGATCCTCAATGTTGCCTGTTTTTTTGTGCTTCTTCAAAAGAGCTTGAACAGTACATCTTGATACACCAGTCCGCTTTGAAATCTTTGTCTTTATCTTTGCCCTTGCTGATGCATGAAGTTTGGAGGTCTGTAGCGATTGGTTCTGCAGAAAGTTGGCGAGCTCTGTGCACTATGCACCTCAGCGTCCACTGACCCAGCTCTATCATTTTACATGGCCTACCACTTCATGCCCGAGTTGCTCTCGTTCTCAATCACTTCCAGTTTGTTATAATACCACTGATGGTTGACTGTGGAATATTTAGTAGTGAGGAAATTTCACGACTGGACTTGTTACACAGGTGGTACCATGGTACCATGCTAGAATTCACTGAGCTCCTGAGAGTGACCCATTCTTTCACAAATGTTTGTAGAATCAGTCTGCATGCCTAGGTACTAGATTTTGAACACCTGAATTCAATGATTTGTATGGGTGAGTGAATACTTTTGGCAATATAGTGTATATAGCCTATGCAAAATAATTAGAAAAGCCACTTGTATCTGCCAGCGCGCATATAAAAGCGCCTATGAAAGACATCTATGGAAGCTTCTAGAGCTGTTTCCAGCATGAGAATGGCAAGCCATCACATTTTCAACATGTTTTTATAGTTAGAAGTTGTGAAAGGGGTACAGCTTGTGACATTTTGAAGGTGGAAGCAAATTTTTTTTTTGGGGGGGGGGGAATTTCCCCCCGATTTTCTCCCTAATTTAGTCGTCTCCAATTCCCACCCGTCAGTGCTTTTCCCCCCTTGTCACGCGACGAACCGCCAGTCCGGGAGAGCGAAGCCATCAAGTGCATCCTCCGGCACACGAGACGCATGCTGCTGCCTTTTTCCGAACTGCGGCTCATGCAACCGTCGGAGGCGGGTCCTAGCGCGCCCGGAGGAAAGCGCCCCCGTCCTCCTCTTGTATGCATGAGCTCACAGACGCTTGTGATTGGACAGTGTCGCGCTGATTGACATGGGGGGAGAACGTATGCTGCATGGGAGCGCGGCCAATCTTGCTCTCTGAGCCCCCGGCTACGGGCAGCTACAGCATCACCCGGATTCGAACTTGCGATCTCCGGAGGTGGAAGCTAATTTTGAATTTTCATGTATAAGCATTTCATGAATCCATGAATCTCAGCAAAACCTAGAACTTACGACAGCAGTGTGGCCATAAAAAGAATCATTTTACTTGATAGGTGTGCAACACTGCCTCAAGCAACATCAGAATTCAATGCTGAGTCCTCAACAAACATCACTATAAGGAATGTGAAAAAAGTTGGAAAAGCTGGAATTGAGCTACCATGCTGTAGTAAAACAATTATCACCAGAATGCAGACAGACAGACACTACCTACCTATCTATAAGACACACCGTCTTAATAAATGTTGTGTGTGTGAAGGACACTGGACGGTTTTTAACTTATTAACTATATAAAGGCATATTTTCTTCTTTTTGTTTGTCCATTTGTAGAATTCCTGAGTCTTACAATACACATTTCAATGTACAGGTGTTAGACAATGAAACTGAAACACCTGTCATTTTAGTGTGGGAGGTTTCATGGCTAAATTGGACCAGCCT
>JAOVVG010000023.1:9449207-9460223 GCA_028566375.1 Leptodoras nelsoni
ATTCACACACTAAGGGCCAATTTTCCCATCACCAATTCACCTACCTGCATGTCTTTGACTGTGGGAGGAAACCGGAGTACCCAGAGGAAACCCACGCAAACACGGGGAGAACATGCAGACTCCACACAGAAATTTCCCAGGTCACCCCACCTGGGGATCGAACCCAGGTCCTTCTTGCTGTGAGGTGACAGCGCTATCCACTGCGCCACCGTGCCACCATTCTAGTAACCTAATTAACATATAATTAAATGCACTGCCAGCACCATTTGATCTGAAGTTAAGACTGCTGAATACTAGATCCTTTGTGACTAAGGTGCTGGTCTGGTGATGATATTTGAATTAGACCAAAAGAGCATACAAATTTAAATCAGGCATTACCCAGAAATCTGGATATGAATTTAAATCACAACTTATAGACAGTGCAGTAAACCTTTTGTCTTTTTAATATTTTCAAGACAAAGTAAAACATTGTCTTTTAAAGATTTTCTACTAGTACCACTTCCAGCACTAGCTTTAGATATTCTGAGTTAATGACTAAGCACTTTTGTAAGTCAGTTGGGATAAGAGTATGTGCTAAATTCCATAATTGTAAATGCAAATATAAACATAGTATTCAGGCCACTGTGGCCATATTCCAAACTTCAGGAATGAACGGACTTCTTCAGAAATCTCCTTTTTTGTGAAGAAAAAGTAGCAGATGGTAAAGACATCAATATTTGTTATGATATTATCTTCAAGACCAGTCTTTGTGTCTGTATTAAACAGAAGGAGTCTGTCAGAATATAAATGGACTCACTTATTATGGTGGTCTCATAACTGTTTCAACAGGTACAATGACTGTACAAAGGTGGATGTTGGAAGGGAAGTGACACCAAAATGTCTCTGAGGCCCTCTAGTGGCTAGTCGGCTGCAGTACAATTTATATCTCTTCCCATTCTGAGAGAGAGAGTGGAAAAAATATAAGGAACGGTGTTCTGTCAGTTCAGTTGAGCTTCATATCTCCTCCAATATTTCTCTTTACTACGAATGCCCTTCCAACCTACACCCAGAACTCTTGACAGTTTTGAGCTGTTCTAACAGACCCTCAGTGGGGAGTTCTTTGCAGTTGTCTAGTATGTTCCTCATTTTGAAGTCTGAGCTAGCTCACTGCATTGATATTATAGCTAGCAAGCCAACAAAGTGAGCAAAGTGATGGCATAAACCAAGGCTAACAGAAGCTAAATTTCATAAGAATGTACTATTGACTGTATGACCTTAATAAACACTTGACGTAGCTTGATAATGTTAGCCAGTCTCTCCTTTTTAAACATACTCCACCTACCATTTACTTGCACTTAATCTGACCTTTTTTAAACTTTTGATGCTCATATTTAGTCTAGTATATTTACTCCGGATTAAATTATTTCCCTGTTCTTACTCTGCAGTATACAGGTGCTGGTCATCATACATTTAGAATATCATGAGAAAGTTGATTTCTTTCTGTAATTCCATTTAAAAAGTGAAACTTCTATATTATACTCATTTATTACACACATACTGATATATTTCAAGTGTTTATTTTAATTTTATGATTATAACTGACAACTAATGAAAACCCCAAATTCAGTATCTCAGAAAATTTGAATATTGTGAAAAGGTTCAATATTGATGACACCTGGTGCCACACTCTAATCAGCTAATTAACTCAAAACACCTGCAAAGGCCTTAAAATAGTCTCTCAGTCTAGTTCAGAGTATAATAATCATATAACACAGAAGCACTAGATGCATTTCAAAACTCAAAAACAAAACTTTAAATAAATGCTGGTATATTTTCCCACACAGTGCCTTTATCAGTAACTTAATAGTCACCTTATGTATGAATATACTTGTAATTGTCAGGTCTGGCTGCCAGAGGGCACCCAATTCACCCTGTCAGAGGAATCACTTCCTGACTGCATTTCCCACAGCGCACTGCACAATTGGGCGCACCTGCTGCCCGCCATCTTGTGTGCTGCAATCAAGTCATCTTGCCATGTTTTGAACATGTCTTGCCCATGTCTTGCTATGCCTATGGAATTTGGAAATCATGTTCTTGTTTTCAGGCCATGCTAATCGGTTCCTGTTTTTTGTTTCCTCTAGAGTCCTCCACCAGAGCGTGCATCACCCCTGTTCTTGCCAAGTCCTGTTCATGCATCTTCTGAGCGTTCTCCCTATTTACCAGTTTGCCAGTTATCCACGCTCTGGTGACTTTGTGTTTCTGCCTGACCTTCGTTATAGACTGTCATTGAACCAAAGACCTAACTATGTTCTAGCCATGAACCTTGTTTCTGTTTTGTTGGCGTATTGTTGAGCTGTGTACAATAAATTCTGGTCTACACCCAAACCTGTGTGGAGCATCCTTACAGGAATAAGCTGCTTATACAATCATGTAGATTTTTAATTATGAAATTGGAGGTTTGTTGTTGTTTTGTTAACTACTGCATCTTAACTTTTACAGTGAAGGCAAATTTGCTGTGAGCATGGCCTTTTCTCCCTCATCTAAAAGCAACAAGGAAACATGTGTATGTATCAAAATGTTTTGTACAAAATGGTATTTTGCTATGTATGGATTAGGGCAGGAATTGGGTGGTTGTTAAATATCCTGTTATTAATTAAAATAATTAAAAGAAAATTAATTTATTATTGATGTTAAACTTTTATTAAACTTAAAACATAAACCTATATGAATATATAATTCAACAATAATATTTATTAAGAGACATAACTATTTGTGCAAACATAGTTTTTAAGAACAGAGTAATATACAGAATCTAAAGTACTATTTTGCCCCTCCCAACCACCAGGGGTCTGGATAACTAATATCAGTAGGTCACAAAGTGCCCCCAACATTCGGATATCTTTTTGCACTCAGTAGCTTTACAGACTCTGTGTTTAGATTTAGATCCCCAATAAGCCAGAGGTGACAGCAGCAAGGAAAAATTCTTTGACATGGAAAGAAACCTTGAGAGCAACCAGACTTGTGAAACCTTGAGAGAACCCATCCTCTTCTGGTTGACTCTGGTTAGTGTGATTACTAAAAAAAATGGATAAGGATCAAGAGGGAGAACTGCTACACCGGGCACTAGTGGGCATGGGGTCTCACTGCATGTGGTTAATGGGCACAAACTCTCCTTGTTCTGGCTTCAGCATCATAGATTTTAGCTGAGCCATCTCTTTGGGCTTTTTGTATGTCTTTGACTGTTTACAGCCTTATTGGGCTATGACACATATGCAACTCTAAACTTGGGTCTTGATGAATGGTGAAGCTTTGAATACAGACATGATGCCTAAATGCCTAAGTGGCTTTTGTGCAATCATTTCTGCATTATCCTCCCTTTCCTTGTGGAGCTCAGCTTATGAATAGTAGGGTAGTCCACCATGAAGACCATTAGTGTTTCTTCTAGTAGTGGCAAACTGAAGGAATTGCTGAGCACAGACTGAATTTAAAATAACTTAGCAGTAATCTACTGATGGCAATCGTCAGCCATGTGTAACTTAAACCAGAGCTGGCAACCTCAGATGTTAGTAACTTCATTCCTGTACTGATAAGGGACAATGGAAGGAAACACTCTCCCATATACTATACAAGAGTTAAGGAAAAACTTCACAACACAGTTGAGCATGGTATTATAAAGCCCACTCCACCACACTAGTGGTCTTGTGATAAACATATAGTGCCTTTCACAATCCCAAAGACACTTTACATCAGGGGTTTCAAACTAAATCCACAAAGGGCTATGTGGGTGCAGGATTTCCTTCCAACCAAGCAGGAGCCACACATTATTCCACCTGTGTTTAATCAATGAATCTAATCAGTGGATCTTGACTTTCAGTAGTGTGTGATTTCTGCTTGGTTGGAAAGAAAACCTGCACCTACACAGCCCTTTGTGGATTTAGTTTGACACCCCTGCATTTACAAAAAAAAGACAGATAAAAAAGTTATTTTAAAAGGCCACAAGGTTACTAATTGACATTGTCATGTGGGCAGTGGTAGCTCAGTGGTTAAGATATTGGACTACTGCTCAGAAGAATATGTGTTCAAATTCCAGCACAACCAAGCTGCCACTGTTGGGCCCCAGAGCAAGGCGCTTAACCTTCAACTGCTCAGTTGTGTAAAATTAGATAAATGTAAGTCACTCAGGATAAGGGTGTCTGCGAAATGCCGTAAATGTAATGTAAGCGTCTTGCCAAGTGTTTGCACAAGCATAAGAAGGCATCCAGATGTTGAAACACCGCCTCTTGTGGTTAGGAGAGGTGAAATAGAAAAATCTGTTTCATTTTTCATAACAACATTGATAATTTTCTAGATTTTAAATACAGTATAAAGCCAATAATGGCCAATAACAAAGCATTTGGATATCATAAAATAACACGTTAACTCCAACTTCTTACTATCTTTGTTGAACAAATTGTAAGCACATTCTATATACCTCCACATTTTTATTTTATACCAGAGAGCATGCCTAATGTTGTAAGCTACTGATGAACTGGATCACACTGAGGAAAAACAGAAACATGTACTAGATTCTGTGAACTGGACTATGAAATCTCTGTAATCTGGTCTCAGATATCTCTTATCTATATCTATTTGACCTTTGTAGGACAATGTAATGTCAGGTTGGATCCTGGCCACACAGTAAATCCTGGATACAGAGGCTCAGTGAACTCACACTGCACTTTGTAGAGCAGAATCATTTTTGAATCTATGCTGTAGAAGGACAGTATCCCAGCATTGTAATCAACATACACACCAATCCTGGTGGAGTTGTTCCTTTTAGGGATGTAAGTCTCCTTGCCATGATGCCTAAAGGCATATCTAAACGGTGAGCAGTACAGCCTCCACGACTGATCACTGCAGCCAAACCAGCATTCATTGCGACCACCCTTCCGGCTGATGCTTTTATAAGAGACAGCAATATTAATGCCATTTTCACCATTCCAATCCACCTCCCAATAAAAGCGTCCACACACTGACTGCTCACACAATACTTGAGGCCAGTCGAATCTCTCCAGATGATCTGGGTAAGGCAGGTCCTTGTCATAGTTGGACACTGCTCGGTTGTTCTCAGACAGGCTGAGGCGTCTGTATGCTGTGTTGGGATCCAGGGTTAGCTCGCAGTAATCTAAAGCACAATATTTTTGTTTAATGGGTGATGGCTGGTTCCCATGTAGAAAACTGTTGTTACTTTGGTTGTTAACATTAAGGTTTAGGTTTAGGTACAGATATAGTATTAATTTGCTGTGTACTTAATTATGTTATTGGAAGTGTGTGTGTGTGTGTGTGTGTGTGTGTGTGTGTGTGTGTGTGTGACTTACACTGCAGGACCTCCTCTCTGGTCATGGGTGTAATGATTTGAATTTGCTTCACTAAACAGGAAAAACAGAAAAAATTATTAATACACAAACTTGAAAACAAATACAATAAAGTACCCTGTGCTGAATCCCGAGGCTGAGTTGGCTTCTCTTCTAAAACACATCTGAGGGTACATTCTATTCAGTGCAGAGATAGCTTAATGCTATAGACACCTTTTACATCAATGTTAGAGTCAAGATAGATGGAATCTTAATCAGCACACAGGCTATAGCTTATGAGCAGAAAATGTGCTGCACACACACAGCTGCAGCTACTACACACATACACATGTGCCCCATATATAGCTTACAAAAATTATCATTACAAGAACTACAATTACTATGTAGTAAAGAGAAAATAAGAGCTCCTAAGCGGATTAATGAAATGCTTAATACAAAGAAAGTGATTTGAATACTACCTCTGTTTTCAATCATTTCCATGTCTGCTTTACAAAAATCTTCCAAATGCTTTTTCAGCTCAGTTACAGACTTTGTTACTTCTTCTAAGGAGAGAACTGAGCTAAGAGTGATGGAGGGTAAATCTGAAGATCCAGTCATGGTAGTGAGAAACACATAACGCTACAAACAAGGAAAGAAAAGATTTTTCACTTGTTTGTAAAAAAAAAAAGTTTGAATAGATGCTGCATTCTATTATACAGTCCTTAAAACACACCCATAGCCATATGAGGACTGTTGCACCAGCTGGTTTGTAGAGAAAAAACCCAATACCTGCAGAAAGTGAATATTGTCCTCTGTAAGAGGAAGCTGCTGCAGCTCTTCATCTTGTCTCTGAAGCTCACTGATTTCATCTTCAAGCTGTTTCATGAGGCCTTCGGCTCGGCTTACTGCAACTTTCTCCTGAGCTTGAATTAGGTCCTGAAACTCAGAGTGTTTTTTCTCGATGAAGCAAATAATCTCAGTGAAGGTCTTCTGACTTTCCTTCAGTGCTGACTGTGCAGACCTCTGTATATGCAAGCAAACACATACACACAGAGAGACAAACACACACGATGAAGCTTACTTAAAGTTCTTGTTCTTTTCCAGCTGAACCAGATAAACTGTCCATGTCCATGTCCATGAACCAGATAAATTGTCAGTGCCCATGATTTTCCCTTATATTTACAAATTTTAAAGCAATCTGTGATAGTATCTAAATGACTTTAAGTTTAGTCTATGGATTCCTTTAATTTGTCTTCAGTAACCACTTGGAGGTTGGAAGAATTCACCCTGTATGGGACACCAGTCCATCATAAGGCACTGTGCACATACACATTCACATACTTATTCATACCTTCTAACTTCTAATTAATGATCCACTGTTCCTTATCACCTTTTTTCATTGTCAGTCAGATCTAGAAAAGGCTTAATATGCTGTTTGTGTATGTTTCTAAGCACACCTTGTGAGACTCCACAGCTTTTTGCAGATCCCCAAGCTCCTTTTTCTTGTCCAGGATCCTCTGCTGCAATTTCATCTTTGGCTCACCAATCTGGCTCTGTTAAATAGTTAGCATTGAGATAAACTGTGTGAACATTACATGTCCAATAGGGTCCAACAGTGGCGGTTGGTGCTAAATCTTATTTAAGGATGGCGCAAAAAACATCATCAGTAATGTAGGACTGAATGTAATTGTTAAATATCCATTTGAAAGGTCATATAACCAATTTAATTCAACTGTTAATGGATGTAATAAGGTGCCATCAATTGGTCACTTTGAGTTTAATGTGGGTTTGTTATCAATAATAATAACTGTGAACACCAAACTCACACAATGCAATATTTAACCTATTTAAAAGCACCTATAGTATATGAAACATTAGAAAAGAATAAAATGAAAGAAGTGAAGTGATTGAAATTCAATTAAATTAACATTTGAAATGCATATTTTTAAAACTCAAAGGAAAATACTAATATTTCCTTAATTTTTGTGAGATCAATTTAATGTCTATTAAGACAGTATAATGCCCTGTTATAACAATCAAAACAATCCATACATGCAAGCTCATCCTTGATCACTTTGCTGCTGAATTTGTAAATCAGGTCAATCAGATCCTTTTATCTTTTTTTTCTTGGGTTAAACAGCTTGTGAAAGGGTATTATAAAATTTTAACTAAATTTAGCAGAAATGTTATGCCAACCTAAAACTTGATGGTTCATCTCCTCAGTACTGGTCAACTAACGAGCTGACTAATGATTTGACGAGAATAATCCAATCACATTATGCCAAAAAACCCCCCAAAAAAACCAATACTGATATGCTCCTGGCAAAAGTGGGTGTGTCTGGGGTATACCGACCTGTGACCTATGGGAAAATATGAAGCAACCATTTAGACAGCAGCATCAGATCACCTACTTGCCAGCCGTTTAAGGCACAGAGGTTCATGTGTCCAGTGCTCCATGCATAGGAAATATACACTTTATTGGCAAAAGTATTCACTCACCCATCCAAATCATTGAATTCAGGTGTAACATCAAGCACCTACGCATGCAGACTGCTTCTACAAATGTTTGTGAAAGAAAGGGTCACTCTCACAAACTCAGTGAATTCCAGCATGGTACTGTCATAGGATGCCACCTGTGCAGTCCAGTCATCCATTTCCTCACTACTAAATATTCCACAGTCAACTGTCAGTGGTATTATGACAAAGTGGAAGCGATTGGGAACGACAGCAACTCAGCCACGAAGTGGTAGGCCATGAAAAATGAGTGGAGTCAGCAGATGCTGAGGTGCATAGTGTGCAGAGGTCACCTACTTTCTGCAGAGTCAATAGCTACAGACCTCCAAACTTCATGTGGCCTTCAGATTAGCTTAAGAAAAATGTGTAGAGCTTCATGGAATAGGTTCCATGGCTGAGCAGCTGCATCCAAGCCTTACATCACCAAGAGCATTGCAAAGCATCAGATGCAGTTGTGTAAAGCACACTGCCACTGGACTCTAGAGCGACAAAATGGAGTGACGAATCATGCTTCTCCATCTGGCAATCTGATGGATAAATCTGGGTTTGGCAGTTGCCTGGAGAATGGTACTTGTCTGACTGCATTGTGCCAAGTGTGAAGTTTGGTGGAGGGGGGATTATGGTTTTAGGTTGTTTTTCAGGAGGTTTTGGACAGTTTCATGCTCCCAACTTTGTGGGAACAGTTTGGGGCCCTTCCTGTTCCAACATGACTGCACACCAGTGCACAAAGCAAGGTCCATAAAGACATGGATGAGTAAGTTTGGTGTGGAGGAACTTGACTGGCCTGCACAGAGTCCTGACCTCAACCCAATAGAACACCTTTGGAATGAATTAAAGTGGAGACTATAAGCCAGGCCTTCTCATGCAACATCAGTGTCTGAACTCACAAATACACTTCTGGAAGAATGGTAAAAAATTCACACAACCTTGTGGAAATCCTCCCCAGAAGAGTTGAAGCTGTTATAGCTGCAAAGGGGTGGTCCAACATCATATGGATTAAGAATGTAATGTCACTCAAGTTCATATGTGTGTGAAGGCAGGCGAGCGAATACTTTTGGCAATATAGTGTATGTTTTCACACAGAAATTGACCAAATGCAAGTACAATTTTAAAATAAATGCTAACATGACTATCAGGTTGATACGTCAGCGGCCACTAGGGGCCGCCACTCTCCCCCAAGGTCAAGCTCCCGCATAGGTAGAGGGAGACCTACTTCCGGTGTTACCTGCAGGTAGCTCGGCCAGATCACTTCCACCTGCACCCTATCTGAGAGGAGAGCCCTCATTGGTTCTCCCTCTCTATTTAGAGCGTTTTCTGGTTGAGCTTCCCTGTGGGTCAATGCTCATCAGACCAACACTCTTGACGAGATTCCGTACATTAAGCTAAGTACTCTTCCAGTTTGTTTCAACTTGGATTCCGTTTAATGCCGAGCGTGGAGCTGGACTGACGTTTGTTGGAGCACGGATTTAGTTACCGCTTCGGCGTCGTTTGATTTGCTCCTTTGTTTTCTTATGTTGCTCCCGCTCTGTGCTGAACTTTATTAGCCTTATTCAAAATAAACTCTGCATTTGCTTCCTAAAAACACCGCTTGGAGTATATCCTCACACAGGTGCATAGCATGACTAAATCATTTTTATTTCATAATTGTTTTGCAATATTCAATTAAGTTATGTTTAAAATGTTTAAGCAGCTTTTTTTTATCTGGATAACTTGAAGGGTAAGCACATTTAATTAAGATTTTGACACATCCATAATTTTTCCAACCATGTATATGCCAACACTATCATAATATATTACTCATTGACAGGTGTCACTGCTTTTTATTTTTACTCTGCCTGCTTTACATGTCTATGCTACTTTACATTTTCTAGACAAGATCATTCTGCTGAGTTCCAGAACCTGATGAGGTGGGTAACAGACAGCATCTATGTGTGTTTACTCAAGTTACACAGAAGCTGGTCCTGGAAAATTTATTTTTAACACCACTCATACAATGTAAATGTCACTATCATACAGCAAAAGAGAGTACAGGGGAATTGTAAAAAAAATGTAACCTTAGCAGTTGTATGCCAGGAGAAATGCCCTGCAATATACAGTTATATGACTTCATTTCATTTATTAAATATCATGAAATAAAACCTTATATAACATATAATGCATTGTCCATTTTCATACAAACCTGTTTCTCTTTTCTCTCTTCTGAAGAAGACACAATTCTGTGTCCTTTGTGATTATCCATTGTACAACTGAGACAGATGCATTGCTGATCCAAGCAGCAGAAGACCTCTAGCAGCTTGCCATGCCTAGAGCATATCTTGTCCTGGAGAAACCCTGTGGCATTCATTACTTTGTGGTTCTGTCCTGAGTGCAGTTCCTCATGGAGGTCAAAGTGAGTTGGGCAGTAGGAGTCCAAGCACAACAGACAGGACTTGATGGCTTTTTGTTTCTTTCCAGTGCAAGGACCACACTCCACATAGCCAAATGCAGCACAATTCTTATGTTGGGTCTTGGTGTCCAACAATCCTGACATTTTTTCAACTAACAAGACTGCTATAGTACACACACAGAAGTTTATGAAATAATGTACACAGCCAACACACCAGGCAAATATCACACCAAGCACTGAGTAGAAACAGGAGATGAGTCTCATTTACTTATAGGAGGGAGAAGAAGAGGGGGAAGGGAGACAGACTAAATTTCACTTAATCCTGTAGTCAGCGTTAAGATATAAATAAAACTGAAGACAACCACCTACCCATACCACAGCACATAGTGCATAGCAATGGAAGTCTTTGGCATTAAGGAAGGTGTCAGTATGGCACCTTCACTCATGTTGCTTTCTAATCTGTCTCTTCACATTGCATTCAGCAGCAGTGAATTTAGTGGACTGATCTTACTATATGGCTTTACTGGATGGCTTACTAGATAAATGAAAAGTATGATTGTATTGTATGACCTGTATCGGCGTGTTTGAACTCTACTGGTTGAGTTAAAAAAAATTTCCATACTTGCATCTCTCTTTTTTCCCCGAACTATTGTCTTGCCGTATTTTTCGACTTTTCCACAGCAGCCCTTTTTCGCTGCTAGTTTTAGTTGTCAGTCTATAGACAGCGAGCGGGCGCCATCCATGCCGGATCTGCATAAACAACCTCTACACATCTCCAATAAGGTACAGTCACGTTTATCATGG
>JAOVVG010000023.1:9685694-9696209 GCA_028566375.1 Leptodoras nelsoni
AGAGTTGCCGGCTGGGCACCGGCTCCCCCGTGACCCTGTAACTGGGAATAAGCGGTACAGATAATGACTGACTGACTTTTCTCATATTGATTCACCAGTCTATAAATGAAATGCGGGCATGACAGTAGCTAACACCTTAAATGAACAAATTTGTGCGATCAAGGCTATCACATCTATCTGGCTTCCACCCAGATAGTCCTACCAACTTAATTCCTACCAACTTAATTGTAAAGATCATGTGGAGTTGTGATGAGGCAAAACGTGACAAATGGGGCACGGTGTGGTGAGTAGTGCTGTTGCCTCACAGCAAGAAGGGCCTGGGTTTGATTCCCTAGCAGAGAGACCAGGCTCCTTTTTCTGTGGAGATATCATGTTCCTCCCCATCTTTTGTCAGTTTCCAATGGGCGAATTGGAGATGCTTAATTGCCTCTAGTTTGTGTGCGAATGTGCCTGCCCTGTGATGGATTGGCAACCCATCCAAGGCATTTCCCTGCCCTCTACCTTAGATAATGAGAAGGAGATTAATCATTTTTAAAACTATTGATATCTATGTGGATTTTGGTATATTAGGCATGGTAGTTACTTGGTATCAGATGAAAAGAGATCTATCACAGTATCACCAATCCCTCGCAACTAGGTCCAGCCCCTACTGTGGCATGCCACTTTATGAGTAGGTCTGATTAGAGGTGCCACTACAGGAAATGTGTATTGCTGGTACCCTGGCGTTACCATGCACTTTCTTCAGATGCTTCTCCAGGTGCAGTCATCATGTGAGGCCTGTTCCTCACAACATAATTGGTACATGTTTTGCAGGTGTTTCACACCACCACAGACAGTTATATATACTTATTGCAAATACTATATAATTTATCACTATGTAACCTTTTAAGAAGACACTAGTTGGTATCCAGGTGTTTCACACTGCCCTAGAGACTTATAGGACAACAGTTACATGTATAACTACTGGTACACATTTTATTCCATACATGTAAATCAGTTTTATTATTTAAATATATTAAACTGCAGTGTATAAAGTTTATTTTTGAAAAATCCCAGCTACAGTCAGCAAAATGCAGTTTGTGTGTTCTAAATTTTTTGTGCCTTTCACAACCTGGGTCAGAACCATGTAGGATGTTGCATAAAAACATGTGTTTTTACAACAGTGAATTATTTTCCAATACACAGGTAATTCAGTTTGTATAAGCCTAAGGCGAGTGTCATTATCTGATGTTAAGTAGGTAATGAAAGAACAAGATAATGACAGAGTCCTATTTATAATTTAAGTAAGACTAATTTAAACTTGCCTCCTGTAGAATAGGTAGACACAAGTTACATAAGTTAATTATGTCTGACTTAAGTCTGAACCATCAATTATGTCCGTTATGATCACTGCAGCGCCTAGACCTTTGAAAGATTCTAAAAAAAGGACACCAATATTAGGTTGTTTTAATTAAAAATATCTTTAATGTGGACATCAAAACACCCAGTTAAACCCTTGGAAATGATACTTATTTTATTTCCCATCAGTTACATTAATCCAGTGCAACAGATACATAGTTCCTCAGTACAGAAGAACAGTAATAATGTAATTAATACCATTTGCATTTTGAACACACATGGGTATGCATTGTAGCATTGTCCTTTTCGGTCTAATTGATAGACTCAGTGTTGGAAGGAGAGAAATGTTTGCATAATACAGGATTCAGCTTGAATTCCATACCCATTCCTCCTTTGTACATGGCAGGATACCCGATACTGTCATATCATTAAACTAAGCAACCAAGCAACCAAGTAAGTGTGCAATCAGTGGAATGATCATCACTTTAATCTCTTGTCACACTACTGACAGAGAAAGGAAACCAGAATAGGGTGGTGAACATTTCTGTGTGTATGCATAAGATGGACAATATGTTTAGTACTGGCCCTTTTTGAAACAATATGTAATGGTTATGTATGTATAACAAGGAGGTACTGATCATAATGTGTTGAGTGTGACTGAAAAAAGAGGTGGTGCAGACCATGCAGAGGAGAAAGAGTAAATGTGTACGAAATGAGAGAGGTCCAATTCTATTGAGGTATTAAGTCCAATACTTTACAAAGTGTGTTGATTGTAATGTATTTCTAGAGGGAAAAAAGGCACCTGCAGTGGCTCTGAGGAAATGGGTGCTGGAGACTCCATGTGATCTTCAGGTATGCCCTGTGCATTTGGGTGTGTAATTGTATGTGTGAGTGTATCTGTACTAATCATTCATGTCACCACTTTTTCCAGAGACCTGACAGGCAGAGTTATTGCTTTCATGCCATTGCTGGGGCAACTGTTTCCACGGCTTAGGGCATGTCCAGTTGCCACTGCAGCAGCATGGCAGTGTTCGGGGGGGCGGGGCAGGAAGACAGGGCAAGAGCGTGTGCGAGCATGACCTTTTTGCCACCCTGCATGGCACATCAATTGGCTCACTGTGTCCAGTGGGGATACAGGGTGCGAATGCATGTGTGTCTGTTCATCACGCCGTTTCAGTGAATACCATGTGAGGAAGATGAAGAAGAAGCCCAGAAACTTGAGGCTAGCTGCTAAACCAAAGTAGACAAACCTAAGGGATGTAACATCATACTCCCAACAGGATCCATGAACACCACAGTCCTGCTGCCAGAGCATACAGGTGGTGTCAATCACGGCTCCGAAATATATTGGAGTAGGGATATATGCTGGAAAAAGACAGGAAAATAAAAGATGATCATTTGTTTTATAATAAGGAATGGCCTTCCCATTTAAACCTAATGTAACCACTGATGTATTTTTATCACTGGAATTTTGATGTTCAATTTCCAGTCTTGGTAACCCAACCTCTGAAAGCACAAGAAAATTATTTTTGGCCAAAATGTGGCCCAAAACAGTTTCTATTTTGACTACTTTCTAACCTTAGTTTGGCTATCTGCCTTCACAAATTACATCATGACAGTAGCCAGTTTAACAAACACAGCAGTAAATTTGAGCATGTGAAATGATTTTCTAGGCTACCACACACAATCTTTATCTCTTATGAAAATTGTCTATATGCCTTATATTTTAATTGTATTTTTCATACCGAGAGTTCTAAGAAGAACAAACTGCATTCCCAAAGCAAATGGTCTCTCCTGCTCTTCCACAGACCTAAATGGAGACAAAGAACTGTAAACATAAATGCTATTTTTCATTTTTCGTCAGTTTGTTCACTTATAATAATTACTGTTATGCCTACAGGAACTATTATGCCTACTAGGCATTGTCATCAGATCAGAGAGAGAGCAAAGGGAGAAACACACCTAAGGGTGACTATGATGGCAGAAGGCTGTGCACAGGCAGTTATGAGGGTGACAATGAAGAGGAAGATTAGGAAGGTTATGAGCGTTCCACAGGTGCGCTCACACTTGCCAGCAAGTGCATAGCCATTCTCATTCAGATATGTCTTCACTATGACCACTTGCAACTCATGATTCCCTCCAGATGGAGTGATCACCTGTCTGCTTTGTACACAAGCACAGTCTGAATAATTCCTGATCTGGAAAAAAAATACACACATATGCATACAGTGTAGACTGAACAGAGAAATAGGTTTCATGTATTCATGTTCATGTATCATATTCATGTATCTTTAATGCAATTTCACTCAGTTTTGAGCTGCAATTCTGAATTAACTGAGACAGTGAATTCTGGGTTCTGCACCATTCAGTTCCACGGTGTAAGTCATTCAGATACATAATTTTACTTTGGATTTTTATTCAGTAATAACTCTATAGTTTGAACATTAAAGTTATAGTGAAATGAGACATCTACTACATTCTTGGGTTTAATGTGTTTCTGTAGTACGACTAGTTAAGAAATCATGACTTGATTTGAAGGGTTTATATGAGTTTTCACTTATTTTGCATTCTCTTGCTCTGAAACAATCAACACTCATTGAGATTATGTGTCCTCACTCCTGAGCTGTCATTGGAGACACCACTGCAACCGGCCAGACAGGGGTTAAAGTATGTAATTCCATCAGAACCACACACAGGAGCATACTCATGGATCCGGCAACCGCAGTTAACATTACAGCCCCCTGTTAGGTTCCTATGGGACAGAGTTAAGGTTGGCCTGCAAAGAGAGATGAAAAAGAGACCATGCCTTAACAGTGGGACATTGATATTTTTGCTTTGTGACTTGTAACAAGTGCTGTTTCAGTAGAATGTATTGACCTAAATCCAGAAACTACTCAAACAGGTTACTGGAGGTTGTTCTTTGAGCTGAGCTGCTACAGAATTTTTGACTGCACTTTGCATGTCGCTTTGGATAAGAGCATCTGTTAATACTGTAAATGTAAATGAAAATGTACAGCATGCTCAGGCAAGTTGACCAGAAAAGGGAGAAAAGTAATGGGTCTGTAGTTACTGAGCTCTTTGGAGTCTCTCTGTCTTTTTAAGAAACAGAGTGACTATAGCCAGTTACAAACTGTGGGGGCAGACCGAGAGAAGGTTTAAGAGATGTTCTGACCAAAGGATTGGGCCAGTGATTTTCAATCTCATGAGAATAAGGTGGACTGATTAAACAAGTGAAATGAGGTTTGGTTCCTGTTTGGTTGGAATCAAAGCCTGCAGCCACACCAGCCCTTTGTGGATATGCCTGAAGAGCCCTGGAATAGACACTGGATCCACATGCCAAGTGGTAGCTCAGTATTCCCTGATCAGCTTTGTAACAGAACTAACTCTAAAAGTAGAGAAATGCCCATTAACCAGAGGGGGTGGTGAAAGAGGCTTGCTGCAGAATGCTGAAACTTTCGATACTGTATATATTTTGTCATTTTAAAAACATTTGGAATTTTACTAATGACACTGGTGTAGTAGTCAGTTATGTCTTTTTTATGTGCCTCCTTTTAGTGAAGGATATGATTTTTGTAGGCTTGTAAGACCTGTCTTCTTACTGCAGTATTCCATTTGACAACTGTAAATACTGGTTCACGGAAGTGCTGGAGCTTATCACTGAGCTTATTAGGTGGAAGGCAGCAAAACACTGTGGGAAGCCCTTCCTTTCCTTTCCAATACTCTTCTACTTGTATCATTCTGGTAGAACTTAATCTAGGTTTCATCTCTCCAAAATATCTTGTTTCAGAATTTGGCAGGCTTTTCAAGATGTTATCTAACTTAATCTAATCTAAATCTAATCTGGCCTTTCTGTTCTTGATTGTTACCAGTGGTTTGTGTCTTGAGGTAAACCCTCTGTATTTACATTCATGAAGGCATCTCTTGACTGTAGAGTTTGACAATAAATGGCCTACCTCTTTGAGAGAGTTCTTAAATTAGCTAGATGTTGTGAAGGGGTTTTTCTTCACCAAGAAAAGAATTCTGTGACCATCCACTTTAGTTATCTTTTGGGGTTTTCCAGGCCTTTTGATGTTGCTGTGCTTGCCAGTGCATTCCTTACTTTTAAGAATGTATCTAATTGTTGATTTGGCCACTCCTAAAGTAAAGCTATTTCTCTGCTAGGTCTGTTTTTTTCACTTCACAACAGCTACCAAATGCTGTTGAAATCAACTCCAGACCTTTTATTATATTATATTTTTAGACCTCTCCTTAATTTGTCATGAAATGACAAGGAAATAGGCCATGCCTAAACCCAGTCTTCAGTTCACATACTGACTGCTTAATTTTAAATCCATTGTGATAGTGTATAGAGGCAAAATTATTAAACATAGCTGTCCAAATACTTATTTTGTTTTTTTTTACTTTTTTTTGTAATTTGGCCAAGGGTACCCACATTTTTTCATTCACATGTAACAGGTCAGTTGCACAGGTCCATACTAAAAGAGTACTAGCAATACATCCATTTGTGAATACACCTTCAACATCATGCTGTAACAGCTGAAGTTCTTTTGCCATCTTGTTAGCTACTTCATATTCATGATCAATGAAGTACACCAAGTAAACATTCTGCTGTAGCGCAGATAATCTTCCCCAGTTTTTGTCAGGGTATTAATGAGAAATTAACAAAATAGGTTTATATTTGTAGAGGTGGAGACAAGTATACATTTTAACATTTGTAACTCGTGACAAGGGCAGAGATTTGAGGGTTGTGAAGTTTGTGGTTGCCATAAACACCAATAATAATGATACTGGCTTCAAACAAACAATCTGCAAAAGAACTACAGCACACAGAAAAATGGGGGACCTGGTTGTAAGTATGTAATATTCTTACCCAGTCGTATATGGTATGTTGATTCCTCCTAGATTAATGCTCTCACAGCCAACAATGAAGAGTGTGGAGAAACAGAGCAGAGACACTCCGCTACAGATCATGGCCAGTTTGGCTGACTCTCTTGCTCCCAACTTTAGCTTCTTAATAATATAACCTCCCAGCACTATCCCAACACCAGCACTTGGCACAATTACCAAACCTACAGCAGGAAAGTGGGGGTGGGGTCAGGGTCAGTGACAGAAAAATAAACACGACGGAATAAAAATATAAAGCACAAATGCTACACAGTTTGTGTGTATGTGTGTGAGTGTGTTTGTGTGTATGAGAGTGTGTGTGATTAAATACCTGTGTAAATACTGGCACTGGATGCTGGAACCCCAAATTGAGACTCAATGAACTTAGGGATGAAAGTGATAAAGGCTGTAACAATGGCACACTCTGCCGTGTATGACAAACTCACAAACAAAAATGTCACATTGCTCAGGATACTCAGGGCTGCCTTTGGCAAATCTAGAGGGGAAAAGTAATTAAAAAATAGAAAAAAAAATATTCAATGATCATTATAAAAAAAACATCAAATGTCTTTGACTAGTGCCCTAATCTGAATCTGATGTGAGACATTATAACCAACCCATAGGACATTTTACCAATACCTACAGCATCATATCAACATACACAATACTTTACACAGCTCCTCCAGTGTCTGCTAGGTGCTGGAGGCTGAGGGTTTACCTTTGATATCTTTTCCAAAGCCAATGGAGGAAGAGACAGCTTGGCTCTTTTCCTTCATCACCTCATCATCGCTTGGCAGGTCCCCCGCACGTTTTTTCTTCCTGTTGCTCTTCTTTTGGCGAGGGGGAAGCTTCTTTGGAAAGGCAAACATGGGGAATATCACGAACAGCATGGCCACAGCACAGAAAAGAAACCCACTCCACCTGAGACAAAGATATTGGGGAGTAGAGAAAGAGAGAACAAGGAAGATAGAGATAGGTCATAACAGCAGGAAGCTACTGGAGAAAGACAGAGATACAGAAAGAGATAAGTTGTTATGAAAGTGAACCCATCACCACAGAAAGACAGTAAAAGAGAGATATGGTTGTGGTCTGAAGTTTATGTACACTTATCATGGACATGAATGTCAAAGGCAATACTAGGCTTTCAATTATTTATTTTAAATGTTCTTCTGGGGCAAAATGAGTATACAACATACACCTGTACTACAAATGCACAAGTTTGAATATTTCTTGGGGGGTGTTTCTGAAAAGGGTCAAACTCATATATTTTTAATAGAAAAATACTGGCACCCCACTCTTCTTTCAGATGCACCACTTCTCCCAAAGATTTGTTACAAATTATAAATGCTTTGGTATCTACATGTTTATTTCTTTGCTTACATGGGAAAAACACAAAAAAGCTGAGAATATCATTCCACACAGAATTCAAAATTGAATAGAATTTTGAAGACAAAATTATTGGCACCTTTTCAAAATTGTAAGAAATACATGGATTTTAATCACGTGATTATTCTTTCATTTGTATTTGTGGCAAGTAACAGGTGCTGATCCACTCACAGCAGTACAACACACACTAACACACCATCACCACATCAATGTCACTGCAGTGCTGAGAATGATCCACCACCCAAATAGTACCTGATCTGTGCTGGTCCTGTGGGGGTCCTGACCATTAGAGAAGAGAGTTAAGGGGACTAACAAAGTATGTAGAGAAACAGATGGACCAGAGTCTGTAATTGTAGAACTATTAACTGCATCTATATGGTATGTGGAACTGAGAAAATGGACAATGAGTGTAGAGAAAAGGAGGTGGTCATAATGTTATGCCTGTTATACACAACCAGTTTAAAAGGAACACCACCACTAGACAGAAAAGCCCCATGGCCTTGGACAGGACAAAACCCACGATGGTATATGATGCTTTAACTGCCAGTGAAACTGGTACCTTACATAAATTGTATGGGAATAATGAAGACTACTTCAGAATTCTTCAGTATAACCTAAAACCATCAGCTACACAGTTGAAACTTGGACACAATTAGGTTTTTGAACAGGACACTGACCCTAAGCACACATCAAAGCTGGTTGTGGAATAGATAAAGCAGGCTAACATTAAACGGAAGTCCTGAATGAAAATATGTGGATTGTGCTTATTGTGATTGTCTGTTGTTAGTTGGTTGGAAACCAACAAATGTAACTGAACTCTCCCAGTGGTCAAACATCCAACCATAATTCTGCCAGAAGCTTGCTGATGGCTACCAAAAGCAACCGGAAAAGGTGCAACTTGCTAATATTAGGTGTGTTGTAGGTATACTTTTTCAAAGAAATCACTTGAAAGTCTAATACTGTCCTGACATTCATGTCCATGATGAGTGTATGCAAACTTCCATCCATAGCTTTAGGTCTCAGGTTCTAAAACCCAGGCTTACCAATGACAGTGAGACAGTGACTTCAAGAAAGAAAGAAGAAATGCTATTTCTTTTCCCATATTTGCATGCAAAGATGGTGCCAAAATTTTACATGTAGGCATTCAGTAGTGTCAAAAATAAAAAACAAAAATTAACATCCATTTCTCATTTCATTTGCTTCATCATATAGGTATTTTGTGTTCATAATTAAAAGTACTATTGCCACCCTTCATGAAAATGAGCAAAAATGAAGACACGTAGAGCCGTATTCAGCGCTAACTGACTTAACTTCAGCACTAACTTTACGTCAATAGTCATATGGGGAAAGTTACTCATATTCAGAAACAGGTTACATAAGTTTTCTGGCTGCCTATTCAGATTATTCATTTCACCTGCATGAAGCTCATATCCCTGAGGATGTTACTTTTTTAGTAGTGTTTTTTCAGTAGACCACCACTTTTAAACAAAAGCGCTTTCCTTTTAGCCTGAAAAAAGCTCAGCACATAGGAAATTAAGCCTGAGAAATCAAATATTCATCCTCTCCCCTGCAAGAAAACAGCTCTAAAACATTCATCCACTGCCATATTTTATAAGGTGGGTATCAGGCATTTTTATTGCCAAACATGCTGACTATTCTAATGGGTGCAATTCCTGTCCAATTTCCAACTGTCAGCCATGTGCAGCTTTTTATTATTTATGCCAGTACTCTAATATAGTGCTATTTATTATTGTTATGGCTCTAATTATGCTTAAAGCTATATTTAACTGCTTATGGTTTTTTTCAATATCCATTACCTAATTTATATCAACATAAAGAGTAGGTTAATGAGAATGTATTTTTGTTAGAAAAGATGAACAGTTTCTCCTAATGTTTATTTTCTACAATACATTTTAATGAAGCATGCCAATAACTCTAGAGTTACACTGTATGACTAAAAGTGTTTTCACATATGCAGTATTTAGTCATTTGTGATTTAGTACCTTGTGCAGGTTGAGAACACAGATATCACACTATCACAATGTGATATGGTGCCAATCTAACATGGTTAGACTCAATATGGTGTCAGTGAACATGGTTTGATTGCAGTGAAAAAGCAATTTGAGTCTGAAATATGACCAAATACTAGAAGTGAAGTAAACATGATTTGTGTTTTGATGACATTTTTGCTATAAGAAGCTGAAATGCTCAAACTGTGGAAGTGGAAATTAGTGTTCTGGATATTTGGATTGCCAAATTTGTGGATGTGATACACAAAATATTTTAAACTATTAATTTCTGTATTTATCTAGATATATTGAGTGCAGTTCTGTTTTCTGTGTGGTCATGTGATTTTTATGATTTTGTACATTTCATACATTTGTTTCCTTTTTTCTATCATTGTATTTCTTGTTTAATTATGTTCATTGATAAAACAAAACAAAACAAAAAACCCACAAAGTATCAATTTAGCTCTGATTTAGAGCCTCTCACCAGTTTCCTACAAAACGTGGGTCATTCTGGTCAATGCTCACAGCAGTGTTTGGGTCCACGTAAAAGCCAATCAGAACTCCACCCAGCAAGTAGCCAGCAGCTGGACCTAAAGCTCCCATTACATACATGATTGCTTACACACACACACACACACACACACACACACACACACACACCTATTTATTTTACCTCATTGCTAATACTTCAAATTACTGATGCATATAACTTAGATAAATACTACTGTATATGCATAATATATTCTAATATCATCCAAAACAAATCAGCAAATATCAAATTATCCAAATAATCAATTCCAAATACCACATTCAAGCTTAAAATACAGGGGTTAGACAATGAAACTGAAACACCTGTCATTTTAGACCACAATAATGTATTAGTATGGTGTAGGGCCTC
>JAOVVG010000023.1:9732508-9743385 GCA_028566375.1 Leptodoras nelsoni
GTCACCTCTTCTCGTTGTGCAGCGTTTTCTGCCACACTTTTTCCTTCCCACAGACTTCCCACTGAGGTGCCTTGATATAGCACTCTTCTGGACAGCAGTCAGGTCGGCAGTCTTACCCATTATTGCGGTTTTGAGTAATGAACCAGGCTGGAAGTTTTTAAAAGCCTCAGGAATCTTTTGCAGGTGTTTAGAGTTAATTCGTTGATTCGTAATTAAACTTTTTTTGTTAATATTTTGTTAATGTGCATGTGTTTATGGGGATCAAAATCTATTTTTTAAGTTAGATGGTAAATTAATTTCATCTTTGATATTTACATCTAGATGTATTAACCAACATAGTATATAGTACTTCTGGTTGCAGACCACCTACAACCACCTAATTCTTTGTCAGATAGTCTTACATTGCCAAACCAGTGATCCACTAACATCAGCAAACTATAGCACGGTGATCTTTGGTGATGCTTTACCAGGCTTGTACTGCAGCTTCTTTTAATTGTTATTTGTTTTGGGAGGTTTTTCCCTGCAGGGCAGGTAAAATGCTACTCCAGGATTTGTAAATATGTAGCCAAGTTGGCAGACAGAATGTTTATGTAGATTTCTGAATTCACTTTACTATTCACTACTATTCATTACTATTTACTATACCATCATGAGCTGCATCATCAGTAAAAAGCAGTGAGCCTGCCTGACCAATGTCTGACCAATGAGCTTGTATGTTTTGGAAAATGAGCAGATCCTTTCTTTTGTCACAGTTTCACCTTTCTATCACTTAGGTAAAGGTCTTTACCTAAGGTCTTTTCCAATCTGGTCCTCCAATTCATACTGCTGAACAGTGGTCTGCATCTTGTAGCATGGCCTCTATATTTCTGGTCTTAACATTGAAGTCTTTGTAAACTAGACTGTGATACATTGACCCCTGCCCCGTGGAGGTTGTTGGTGATGTCACTGACTTGTTTTACTGATGTTTGGTTGACCAGTGCTTATGCAATGGCCTTGAATGATTTTCCTAATTTTCTCAGCTTTAAAATGTCTTGCTTTCCTCCCACAGGCAGCTCTCTGGTCTTCATGTTTAACAACAAATGTACTCATCATAGCGCTAATAATTGTTTAAACAATCAGTCTAACAAGGCATACCTGGGTCACATGTTCCAAAATTTTTTCGATCACTTGAAAAATGGATGGGTTCAAACAAAACATGCCATGTGCAAATGAAAGTTTAAATTTTGATCTATAGTCACATATTCATCTTTTAATCTCAAATTCAAATGTCTTTTGTGTATAGAAAAAACAATAGAATAGGCCATGCTGTTTCAATACTTCTGTCTGTATCCATCTATGTATTTACCAATATCATGTGTCCAGTGGAGATGTCCATGTTTGTGTGGGCAGGCTCTTCACTCCAGGAGGAAGTGCTCGTGCGGGCAGAGGGGCTAAGGATTGGTCCATCACTCAGCTGAGAAGACACACTGTTAATGCGAGAGGACTGTCGAAGCTCTGCCCTTTCCACTGGAGGCTTCACAGCCATTCGCTGCCTACACAACTCCTGAACATATAGAAGAGTGGAACAAATGTGAAATGAAAGATGAAAATTGTAAAAGAATGCAGGAGCTGAATTTCTGAATCATCATCAACACACACATACACAGCTATTTGTCCATTATTTATACATTTTTCAGGTTTTCTAATGAATCTACAGTCTTGGAAAACAGCCCCAGCTTTACTTCTTTATACCATTATTTGTACCAGTATTTGTTTTATGATCACTGTTGTGTGTTTTTATTCCAAAACAATCCATTTAGTCATTTATTAATAGTAAATGACAAGTATGCCACAAAGAATAGCTTTTTGTCTTTCTCTTTTTGAAACAGAGAAGACTCAACTGTGGTGGTCCATTTTTTATATGCCACCAGATCTCATATACAAGCATAATCCTTTATACCTGGTAGGTAGCTGTGGCTTCAGTAGCAGGGTCTGTGCTGAGGTTGGTGAGTTTCTCTTTGAGTTTGTGATGCGATCGATGGCGCAGGCAGTAGATGATGCTAGAGATGAGCAGGACCACGATGATGCAGACAATGGATATTACCGTAAGGATGAGGAACTTCATGGATTCCGAGTGGCTGTATTTAGTAGGAATTTGACTCAACTTAGTCTTCTGCAGGCACAAAGACAGAAAGACAGAATTGGAGATATACTCAGATATACTATACACACTATATGGTAAAAAAGTGTGTGGACATGTGACAATCACACCCCTATGTGTTTGTTGGGGAAAACTGAGGAAGATGCACATGTGTGTGATGATCAGGTTTCCACAAATCTTTAGCCATACAGTGTAATTATTCTACATATAAATGTCTTCTTTTAGCGGCAGAGTGTATAAGTGACAGGGAGAGAAATTGAGTTTCTTACATCGGTAACTCCTGCCTCCAAAATGGTGACTCCAGCCTCCTTCTCTAATGCAGCCTTCTGACTAACTGATTAAACCCACAACAGAAGTGTCAGTCATGACAGATATATCTTATTGGAGAGTGTAAAAAAGTGTATATATGTCAAACTCTTACCAGCCACTTTGACAATGGCAGCTGTGGTGATGTTCTGATCATTAGTCCTGACCTGGAATGTCACAGCTGGACCAACAACACTGCACACATTCACACACAGACAATTTTTCTGAATTGGTTTTCTGAAGATTTTATAATAGGGTTGATTATAAAGTAGGGCTGTAAATGTCAGTAAATGAATAACAAGTTTACAGAAGACAGACTTAAATCGCACAGGAAAAACCTTAATTTTGAAAACATACAGTGTATGTGTACACAAAAAAGAAAATAATCAGTGAGTTAATTCAACACTGGAAGTGTAAATGCATCACTGAGGATTTTTCAGATCATACACACACGCAGGAGGACTTACGAAAGCTCCAGGAAATCAGTCATTTGGATCTTTGCTTTGCGACACAACAGCTCCATCAGCTGCAAACCCTGATCAGTGGGAAGAGAACTGATGGAGAAAAAACACAGAAAAGGGAGTGAATCATCAGTTTGTCATTGTTATTATTATTATTATTTTTAATTATTTATTTGTTTGTTTGTTTGTTTTTTGACGTATGTGTTTAAGACTTACTCAGTATCTGTAATGATGTAGCCAAATACATCATTGTTACTGTTGGCCTGTACATCAAGTTGCAGATCCTGCACTTTCACATTTTGGCGGTGCGGGGAGATATCCATCTCTTGGACAGAAGAAGGTGCTATAGCAGCAGCCGCCACCCAGCCCTCCACCTCCTCCACCTGTTCCATGGCCTTCTTCTGTACTTTTACGTCCATCTGGCTTGTCCTGCTGTGTACTCTCTCCACGGATATGCCCTGACCCTTTACAGATGGGCTTGGCTCTGAGGGGGAGGTCTTATCCAGATACTCTAGCAACTTCCCCAACAATTCTACTTCCTGTAAAGACAGAAAAAAGCCAATACATTATTAGAGAATTCAGGGGTGGACAGAAATGAGTATATTTTCTCAAGAACTGTACTTAAGAACATTTTTAAGAATCTGTACATAACGTATATAAATTTATTTGGAAACTTATGAATTTTACTTCACTACAATATTGTCCTTTGAAGGACATTATTGCGCTTTTGATTCCACTACATTTCTATGAAGGTTCTTGTTACTTATTACTTATATCTTTGAAGTCAGAAGATGAACCTTCTTTTCTAAAATGCAATAGGCCATGCTGTGTTCATCACAGGAGAAAAATCAATCACAGTAAACTACTCCTACACTCTCAGTGTAGGAGTTCAAAGTGCATTAAAGATAAAGACAAAGTTTCCTCCCCAGAACACCTAGGGCCATATCTGACAGCCATGTTTGAGATTTTTTAAATGAAGAAAGATTTGTATTGTTTTAAATGTTTGCTTTGTTTACCATGCATAAACTGCAGCAACACCTTCATTATTGGTCAAATTACTTTTTTATGGATTTTAAAAAATCTGCCCATAAAGTTGTACTATTGGCACTGATATCCGGCACCGTAGATACTCCATGCTATCCAAATAATATGTTTGTAAATGTGTAATGAATCTGGTGACAGAGGCAGACCACAACTGCTGCTGTAAATGTAGTGTGAACCAGTTAGTTTAGAAACCACTTGGGACATAACACTGCCCTACGTGAAGCCACTGCTAACACATACTTATATTTAACTAGCATAAATGCTGAGTTACCATAACTAATTAAAGTCCTTTCAAAATATAGTATTAAGTGGGGTTGTAGTCAAGTGGTGATGAGGGTTATGTATTTGAAAGTTACCAAGCCTAGAACATTATGGCATTTAACCTTTTAACACCTAAGGTTAACATCTAAGTTAACTTAGGGCCTATTTAACTGGTTTAATTGGGACATTTTCCTCAAATATCAAACTGATGAGGCTTGGAGAAGTAAAGGAAGTTGCTTAGAAGTGTGTTGACAGTGTAGGTATGGGAAATTGTAAAGCTACAGCGTACAAAGACATTCTACACAGTTGTGTGCTTCCAACTTGGTGGCAACAGTTTGTGTATGACCCACAAATGGTCAGGTGTTCACATACGTTTGAAGATACAGTATAGCTTAATAATCTTAACTCTTTG
Organism: Leptodoras nelsoni; assembly: GCA_028566375.1. Taxonomy (NCBI): domain Eukaryota; kingdom Metazoa; phylum Chordata; class Actinopteri; order Siluriformes; family Doradidae; genus Leptodoras; species Leptodoras nelsoni. The sequence continues at coordinate 9,737,133 of JAOVVG010000023.1, forward strand.
GATATAAAAGCTGAATTAAACATAAATACAATATGGGCTGTATTCGGTCTCACCTCCTTCCTGTTTTGTCCCCCTGCACAGAAAGAGGAGCACAACATGATTTATATTCATAAATGAATATATTGCATACAGTATGTGCTACAATTAAGTTCCTTCAACAACATCCCAGACAGATTTACCTGAAACAGATGGCATGCTCTCAATTACTTGACTGATTGGGGAAGTTTCTTCACTTAGTTCTGTTATTGGCTCTAAGGTATTTTCATCCCATGAATCTACTCCTGGCTGCTGATCATCAGGCAGCCGTTCTCTGGTTTCCTGGTCTTCAGGTTGCAGGTCTTCGGTTTTCAGGTCTCTGGGTCTATATCCCTTTTCCGCTTGCTTCTCCACTACCTGCAGAGCATCAGCTATGAGAGAGGCCAGCTGGTCCAGATCTGCTGCACTCAAACTCTCCACATCTACATTGTGCCTTCCTACATTGCGTAGAACACTTCGGATAAAGGTCTCTGTGAAAAGCAAAACCAACAGGCACATCATTGCAAAAACAAGACATAATTAGGAGAAAGGTTTAAGTAAATTTAAAGCTTTAAACATCTTTAATGCTAAACTGGCAACTCCCACCCAAATGCCAGTTCACCTATTATACAACAGGTTAGGATGAAACCTAACACTCATGTAGAATGCTCCAAAATATTAAGGGAACAATTAATCCTCACAGTATAACGTTAATATAAGTTAATTAAACTTCAGCTAAGACATTAAAATGTTGCCACTTTTTTGGTTAAATGATTAGTATTAAATATATATTTTAAGTCATATCCAGCATGTAAAGTATAATTCAATTTACTTATGAGTAATAAGACCTTATCTGTTAGTCATAATATCTACAAAACAATTGGAGTTCTATCAGATCAGATTAAATTTGTCAATCAATTAATAAATTTTTCTATTACTACAATATTATACATAATATATAATTGGATGGTATTTGCAAAATTGTACACTGACAAACCTATAATTAATTGCTACACTATTTATAGAAGAAAGAGATCATACCATCGACTGGAGTCAAGGGTTCTTTGACAAGAAACTGTGAGGATCCAGTCTTTGGGATTACTGGTACCGCTTTTGATCTACCTCGCTGTCCAGATGCCATTTTTTGAGACACGTACTGCAATAGGGCTTGAAGAGCGGATGCTGAAGCATCCTGCTGTTCTCCTATTTTGTACACTTTGTCACTCTGATAATGAGTAAGGTCAGGGAAAGAAGCTGACTGATAGGGTGACTCCGGGGTGAACTCAGGTGGCATTGAGCTGAGTTTAATGTTTGGTTTTCCAGTACGATAATACGCTGGTGTCAGAGAAGACTTAATTTTGGTGACCTATACACAAACAACAGATGCAAATACTTAATAAGAATGTTCACAGTAACATATTAATGTTGTCCGCATATATATTAGACACAATAATGGATGCACACACACATACAGTTTATGGGATAACCTTAAGACTAATTGGTACTCCTAGATGGTATCATTTTCTATATGAAATGAGTTAAAATCTATTATTCCTTTGTGATAAAACTCTACTCTATTTAAGTATATTTAGGAAATCTCCTTCCTTTGTGTAATATGTACTGATATTCAAAAGAACAAGACAATTCATCTGCAGATTTTAACATGCAATAAATCTGTATTTCCTTTATGAATAAAAGGTTCATTTATATGATTAATTAGGACTATTGTATGCTATAGTTTTACTGATTTCTGTTGGTAAACTGCAATAATGATTCGCTCAGCAAAAGTTTTAGACTGCGTCCCTCTGCTTTCAGTGTCTAACTGTATGCAGCTTCCTTATATAAGACTAAACTTCTCTGCTTGTGCAAAGAACCTTCACATTTCAAACATTAGAGTAATGAATTATAGTGATTAGGGGGTATAAAGGGGAATAAGCAAGCTGTTAATAAGCAAGCAAGTAAAAATAAATAATATAATCAACACATTTGCACAGACATGCACATGTATTCATCATATATAATTCAGTCTCCTGGGCAAGGAGAACTGGGCCTTGCATGTGACTGGCTCAGACACTCAGAAGATTCTTGTCAAGAATCCGGGGCCCTTTAATTAAAGATCCAAACATGGTAACAACAACAAACTATAGGAACTAACAAATGAATAACAAAATAGAACATGACACATAAATATAATAATAATGAGCTTGGCCTCTATTATAGGGCTGCAACAATAAACCAACAAAATCGATTAAATTCAATAATGAAAACAGCTGACAAGAAATGTAATCATTTATTATTACTGTCTGGTCTATTTTATTAGGCATGATGTGGCATGCACTACTAAAAAAGTAAGTCCAAAGTATGGGAACACATTACATTACATGACCTACGTTTATGTATTGATATGAGAAATAATCCATCTTTTAATAATAAAACATGTCCTGGGTTGACCCTTTCTGATAACTCACCAGATATTCTGTTAAATCCATCCAACTATATTGTAAATGTATAGCCATTGTGAACATTTATATGTTGTCATTTTATGGTCAAACGTCTCAATATTTTCTACCTTATCAAAAACATTATCTTTTACTACTTCGGCCAAAAAGTGGTTGTTTCTCTCAAAAGAATGATTAGTCTACAAAATGTGTTTAGTCTACAAAGTGTTTTCCTCACTTCAGAACACAAGTGATGCTATGAAACCAAATTTGTTTAATCTAGAGTTAATCTGCATTTTTCCCCCTGATATTTCTCCCCTAATTTGGTCATGGCCAATTTCCCCCCCATCAGAAATATCGCGTGACACCTGCCAACCCAGGTGGGCGAGGAGTATCACATATTTATTCCAAGGTGTGTGAAGCCAGCTGATCACATCTTTTCCAACTGCTACTCATACAATGTTAGAAGGCGGCATAACACACTCTAAGGAAAGCACTCTTCATTCACATGCGTATGCATGAGCTCACAGACGCCCATGATTCACCAGTGTCCCTGGGATAGACAGGAGAGGGAGAGGATGTTACCCCTCCCTCCACGATTGCAAGCTGTACACTGACTACTCTAAGATGTATCCAAGTTTCATTTCTATACTGTTGTCCCATGAAAAGATATAAAAAAAAATATTTGCAGTACTGTGAGGGGTGTACTCACTTTTGTGACTGACTGTACATGTGAAATATGTGGATATGACAGTAACTGGACAGACAGTAACAGACCAAATTATGTTTGAGTAGTGCAAAGCCGAACCACTGTGCCAGAGCGAACATATCATTTTATGAACATATGCTCACCAAATGTATTATAGCAAGATAGTAATAATATAAAAACATAAACATGCCTTACCTGACCATCTAGTTTAGGCAGCAGCCTCAGGTTCAGTAAATACTTCTGTAGACTTTTGCTAAGTTTCTCTTCCAATGGCTTCAGTCTTTCATCTTCCACAGCAGCTGTCTGTACCATTGTTCTGCATAGTAAGGAACAGTTTAGAGTTATCAACCCTGACATAATAACGGCCATCTATATTTTTATTACTGTGTTCAAAAAAACCTATGGCTACCAGAAGCAGCAGGGTTGAAAACTGAAATCTACATCAACCTACAGAGTGAAAAAAGAAATTATAAGACAGGGAAGCCTTTGCAATGTACTGAGGACTTCCTGCATATCCAATAACCTTGCCAAACCAGTAAGCCTATTTGGTAAAATTCTAATATTGGCATAGACACTATATGGCCAGAGGTTTGTTGACAGCAGACCATCATACCTATAAGTGGTCTTTCCCCAAACTATTGCCGCAAAGTTGTGAGTACAAAGTTGTCTAGCATGTCATGTATTCTGTAGCATTACACTTTCCCAATGCCTAAAATGCCCCTGTGCACAAAGTCAACTCCATGAAGACATGGTGTGCCAAGGTTGGAGTGGAAAAACCACCTTTGAGATGAATCAGAATGCCAACTGCACCCTCAGAACCTGTGGAGAGATCTAGTGGAGAGCCTTCCCAAAAGAGAGGAGGTTATTAAAACAACCTAAGCTGGACTAACATTGGAATGGGATGTTAAAAAAGCAGATATAGGTGTGATGGTCAGGTGTACACAAACGTTTGGCCATATAGTGTATATCCAAGATGCTATTTATTTGTAGTCTAACACATATTTTGGTGGCGATGCACTGTAATGGAAAATCCAAGTTCCACTAATCAAAATGTGGCCTGTTTTTATTTTAAATGTGTATGCACAAGATTCTCAGCTTGGGGCTCCCGAGTGGCGCAACGACAACGCGTTCGCCCTATCATCATATCAGCTGCCCATAGCCGGGAGCCGAGAGAGCAAGATTGGCCGTGCTCTCAGGGTGGGAGGGGCAGCATCTTCATGTCAATCACGCGCGACACTGTCCAGTCACGGGCATCTGTGAGCTCATGTATACAAGAGGTGGGCGGGAGCGCTCTCCTCCAAGCGTGCTACACCACTCCCAAAGGTTGCATGAGCCGCATTTCGAAAAGAGGTGCCGATTGGCGTCACGTGTGTCGGAGGAAGCACACAAAGGCCTCGCCCTCCCGGACTGGCAGTTCGTCGTGACAAGAGGGAAAACACTGATGGGTGTGAATTGGAGACGACTACATTAGGGAGAAAAATCGGGGAAAAAATCCAAAAAAATATAAATAATAAGATTCTCAGCTTGATATGTACTGCTCAGGACTTCCTTTTACCAGGAGCGCCCACAGTTTCTTGGTTTGCTTGCCCTTTAGCCTTTGGTTTTTCTATTTGTGTGAGTACATTACCTTGAGTCAGGCAGTGACAGGGGGATCCTGTGTAGCTTTGAAAATTCTTTAGACAGGATCTGCTGAGTGACATCATCTTCCCATGACAGGCCTGGAGGAGCATAATTAGATTACACAGTCATTAAATATAGAGAATTTATTTTAATCCCATATCTTGGTATTTCTCTTTTTTAATTCTGTTTCCTCTTAAATATTCTTCCTCATTCTGTCTCAGGGAATAACTTGATCATTAGCTCCGGTACATAGATTTGTGTTAAGGTAAATTCATTCATTCATTCATTCATTTTCTTGACCGCTTATTCCTTTTCAGGGTCACGGGAGAGCCGGTGCCTAGCTGGCAGCATAGGGTGCAAGGCAGGAACAACCCTAGACAGGGCACCAATCCATCGTAGGTCACACACACTAGGGCCACTTTAGAGACATCAATCAACCTATGTTGAAAAAATGCATGTCTTTGGACTGTGGGAGGAAACCGGAGAACCCACGTGGACATGGGGAGGACGTGCAGACTTCACACAGAAAGGACCCAGACCGCCCCACCCAGGGATCCCGGGTTTTTTTTATAATTATCTAAGTTTTCTCCCAGTTTAATTATTGCCACCCTTTCATCCCAGATTTTGCATTTACAATATTTGTACTACAGTACAGGCCAAAAGATGACACACCTTCTCATTGTTAGGAATCGGTGTGATCACGCACATTTCCGGTATGATAGGAATGCGCGTGATCATGCCGATTTCCGTTTCTTGTTTTCCTTTGTCCCGCCTTTTCCGTTCCTTTTGTTATTTATGGGTCCCTTTGTCCCGGGACTGGTGGGAATTATTGGTTGTGAAGTTTGGTTGTGCTTTTGGTTGTGTGTGTCTCTTTTTGTATGGACCCTATTTCCTTGCAGGTGCCGCCTCGTTAACCAGCTGGCACCGTGTCGGCGTGCTGCGGTGGGATCTCCGCAACGGCCACTTACCCTGGTCGTCAGTCCAGCGTCTCGTCTCGTCGCCCCCCACCTTCAGCACTGCGCCCCCGGATTCCGGCTGGCATCTCACGCTTCCACGCCTGATCTCCGGCAGGATCTTCTGACGCCTGCATCCCCGGACGTCTCCTGCCCCGGGTTTCACGGCGAGACCCTTGTTCTTCTCGTCGCTGCGCTCTCGTGCGCGCCCCTGCCTCGGGTCTCCCAGGCTAGACCCCCGCGCGTCTCAACGCGCCCCACGCCTCCGTGCATGGTTCTCTGCTCCCCCTCTGTACTTCAGCGTGTTTTGTTTTCTCCCATGCCTTGGTCCCTTTTTCTGTCTGTGTTTATTAAATGTTTTCTGTTTGAGTTCTGCATCAGCGTCTCCTATATTCCGGTCCATTCACTCCACCATACCACATTTCTAGCCCATTCATAACACTCATTCAATGCGTTTTCTTTATTTTCATGACTATTTACATTGTAGATTCTCACTGAAGGCATCAAAACTAGTTCAT
>JAOVVG010000023.1:10031326-10041397 GCA_028566375.1 Leptodoras nelsoni
TGCCTTCAGTGAGAATCTACAATGTAAACAGTCATGAAAATAAAGAAAACGCATTGAATGAGAAGGTGTGTCCAAACATTTGGCCTGTACTGTAGGTCTCTTGGCTCCCTGTTAAGTTTTGTTGTTGTCCTTTCATGTATTTTGAACTGACATCCTCTTCTTAGTAATGTCTCTGTGGTGCTAACATCTAATGTTTTGGAAATTATTTTATACGCCTCTCCTGATCAATACTCTTCAACTATATGTGCTTTCAAAGCTCATTGTGGACCATGGCATCAGCAGTCAGATGAAACATTTTCTATGTAGATTCATTCACCACTTCTACTGTTAAGCAAAGAGATTCTGGAAATAAAATAGCTTGAGAAAGGTTTCCTTCCTCTTGTTGTCCCTCTTGTTTAGCCGGGAGCACACACACGGCATGCAAAAAAGAGGAGAGAGTAAAGAGGAGAGAAGTAATCTCATGAGAAAGTCCGAAAAAAAGACAAAAAGGCACTCAAAGTCCTTAGGGGATATTTACCCCTCTTGCTCTCTCTCTTTCTCTCTCTCTCTCTCTTCCCCTCCCTCTATCTTACAGAGAGCTCTCAGGTGATTTGCTGAAGGGGGTTCCATTTGCCAGTCAAGTGGGATTGTGGGGCCCATGATGCAATCACTTTGTTTGTGTAAGAGTGTGTGTGTGTGTGCAGTGTTTTTCCCCAAGAGAAGAAGCCTTTATTTGTTACATATACATCTACATTACAGCACAGTGAAATTTCCCAGGGCCAGCCATGATACAGCACCCTTGGAGGAGAGAGGTTTATGGGCCTTGCACAAGGGTCCAACAGTTGTGGCTGGGCAGTGCTGGGGTTCGAGCCCCAATGTTCCAGGCAGTAACCCAAAGCCTTAACCAATGAGCCACCACTGGCCCCAGGGTGTACTGGTATGATAAATCTTACTTCTTATGTGTCAGAAATGAACACTTACACAGACTGGTTCTCTGGTCAAGGGATCTTGAACATGAACATGAGCAATTATCTGTCAGAATGCTTTCCATTCCATTCAAACACAGGAACACACAGGTTCACATAGACACACAAACCTGTCTCTGATTCTCAGTCTCCAGGCGGAGGCGTGCTTCAATGCACCTGCGTGTCTCCAAAAAGGCTTGCCGCTGAGCACGGTCTGCCAGGTAACTGATAAATACACCCGCAGTGTTCATACACAGGAACAACAACACCTGGGCACAGAGCTAGAGAGAGAGAGAGAGAGAGAGAGATACATTAATACCTTATATCTATATACCTTATATAGATACATTAATACTTTATGTACATCTTGCTCATACTAGCATTATCTATGTGCCATGTGCGTTAGTGTATGATTGTGTAATGCTTGTGTATGTTTGTGTTTGATAACCAAATGGCACAAGCATAGAAGTATCTGACAGCTGAGACATTCTGGCAACACCTGGCCAGTCTCCACATGTTTTTTTTTACATTTATGGCAGATGAGGGTTAAGGGCCTTGCTCAAGGACTCAACAGAGGCAAGTGGTGCTGGGGCTTGAACCCCCAACCTTCTATTCAGTAACCCAACACCTTAACCATTGAGCCATCCCTTTTTCACAAAAATACCGCCAAACAATTAAAAGAGCCATGTGGTAGTATAAATTAACTGCATTAATAATTACGTACATGGACCTTGACAAAGACAGTAAGATGAGTGTTCATGTGTGTGTGTGTGTCTGAGAGGGACAGCTGTTTGTACATTCCTATGCGTAATGTGTAATGATAAAAATATCATAATTAAGTATTTCATTTTGATGTTTCTTTCAGCGTTACATTACTGTAGTTTGCAGATCGTGTGAATTAGATTTGACAGATGTTCCTTTACTGCAGAGTGCTTTATCAGAAAAAGGTCTACAGTATGTCATTATCATTGCATCAATCAAAATTCTTAAATTAGCCTTGACAGTTTGATTTTTTTACGTCTGATATATAGAGCTCATTTCCAATCGATCAATCATCAAGTCTTCGAATTATCACGACAACACAAGCTTATCACATGGTCTTCAGTCAAGAGCCTATCCCTGTCTCCTGACTACTAATTACATTCTGTTTGAAACCACTTTAAGCAATGTAAATAATCTCTGTTGTGTGCCATGGTTAGTGGTTTGGTAGTGTTTTATTTTTTCTATGTGCGTACCTCACATTTCTGAGTTTTGTTACTTTTGTTTGTATGCTAGATGGATTTTAGTAAGATCAGTTCTGTCTGTCTGTTACATGTCAGACGCCTTCAGCAAAAACCTGGACACAGCAGAGACATCTTTGCTCTCTTTGCTCAAGGTCTTGTAGTCAGGAAACAACAACAGCAAATCTCCTCTAACCTACACTACAGATTCCCAACCCTGATCTTGACGTTCCTCCTTGTCCTGTGAATTATACTGATTTCCCTGCTTTAACACATAACACCTCAATTCAAGAACAGCACTTAGTTGCTCATTTGAATCAGTATATTACAAGATGGAAAAACAAAGATGGAGAGGGCTCCTGGAGGACCAAGGGTTGGGAACCTATGGCCTACATCTTAATCCATGTCAACTCCCTAACCAAGCACATGAAATATGTGACTAAGGTGCTGAATAGACCAACCCCAAGCTCTGTGTATACCCAAGCTAAGGTTCAATGCACATTCCAAGCTGGAAAAACTCTTGCTGCTACCACCAATCCCACAATGCCCATAGCTCCATATTGCTGTGAACTGAATCACAGTCCTGCCCTCCTCTCAAGGCCAAAAGACCATCTTATTCCCTCCAGGTTATTCTTCTTCCTGTCTTACCTACAGCATTCAAGAGAGCACAAGTAATATTTCAGTGTATCATAAGATAATTCAGTACTGTGTCAGACTGAAGGCCACAGTTTACCTTGAAAATACGAAGGGAATTCTTGGTGAACCTAATGGCATCAGTTCATTTAATGTCTGCTTATAATCCCCAAGGTACGGGCAAATTGAAAGTTAATTAAGAAATTGGTTGAATCTTCTTCTATAGTCTTCATTAATTACCCAAAGGAAATGTCACGTTTCCGCCTGTGAAGTGAGTATGCAGCAAAGTCCATGAGTCATTCAACCACCTGGCTCATACTTTTCCATTGTGTACTGGGCAACAAACCATCTGTCTTTCCTTGGAATCTCACACACACAAATGCACCAGCTGATGCGAATTTGGTTTAGAAAAGCAGAGCATGGGTATAGGCACGTCAACATTTAAACATTTTAAAAGGAATTCATTGTCAAAGTTCAAATCTGAAACTGGCAGTTTCAAAGGACAAAGAACATAATACTGTTCAAGAGTGTAATGAAACTCTGTTAAATTAGCCCTTTCACAAAAATGCTGCACAAAACACTAATTTAATGTTTAATTTAATGTTATTAACATTTATTTTAGATGCGGCTCACTCTGCCCACAAGCACATCATATGAATTTCATTCACATTCATAGACCCCATTCACACCTGGCATTAACATGCGACCCGAGCGATCAATCCTCAAGTGGTCACCGTTAAGCATATGCATAAAAGGAGTCAAATGCAGCTGAGAACTGAACAGTGTGTATACAAATGTGTCCTGATCCGCACTGAAGGACCGTCTACTCAAATGATTTCTTCTGCGTATGTGGAAGTTGAACTCAATTCCTATATTGCTCATTCATTCATTCATTTTCTTAACCGCTTATTCCTTTTCAGGGTCACCTGAAACCTTCTTGGTGTGAGGCGACCCACCGAGCCATCGTGTCGCCCCCTGTATTGTTTTGATTTCCTATTCATCTTATTTTAATTCCTGACAGACAAGCCATGGGAAGTGTATTGGTTCCTCCTGGCGGTTACAAACAACACATTTGGTCTTTCTCTCAAACGGAAATGATGTACCTTTTTAGTGTTGCATATAGAGCAGGGAAGTGAGATCTGATCACGAGAGACACATTCTAATACCAGGTGTAAACTGACATCCTTAGAGTTGACCTGATCTCCCTGGACATGTTAATGCCGGGTGTGAATGGGGCCACTGATTAGTAAGGACACTTTTTCAATCACACTACTTACTTTAAATAACACAGACCCAGTGTTATTTTGCATTAAGTGTCACTTAGACTCTGTGAATATCCAAGCTTCACCTCCCTGCCTTGATCAGTGTTTTGACCATTTTATTCAAACCAGGAAAATTGTACTTGTGTTCATCTGTCTGCTCATAACACAATTTGCAAAAGTTCTTAATAAATCTGTCAGTAATACACAGTTTAGCCACACAACTTTTCAAAGCAACAATCTGCAATTTCTACATAAAGATCTAGGTTTCTCTCTATGTGTGATGTAAAATTCAGGAAACACTGAGATTTGTGTAACACTGACAGGGTTCATTCCAAACTGTGTGGGCTACAAAGGCACTGTAACCTACATAGAAAGAAGCCTTCCCTTAGTCTTCCCTCAAATCACTCATCGGGTCACTGTAAAACAACAGAATTGCATTCACTTCCATCCAGTGTGGTATCTCTTGTCATGGATGATGCAAAGTAGTTGAGGTAAAAAATCTCTGCTGACACCGTCTTCTTCTTTGTAAAGAGATTTATGAATACAAATATCAAATGATAACAGAATCAGACAAGTATCGATTACAAGCCCTGTGAGTGCTTGGAGAGCACGTAAAAGCCAGATACGTACTCTGAAGGAAAAGGGGGGCCTTGTCTTCTTATAGAGAGAGGAAAAATCCCCTCAATGTATAGATTACTTTGTTTGAAACCATCAAAACCATATGTTGTTTACTGTTGAAAGGCCCCCAGACTCAGAGAAGCACAAAACCTCTGCTCCATCTTATCCACAGAGCCCATCAGACCCTCTATGTATTCTATAGGAACACTGAAGGCCAGACACTACACCAGCTATAGCAATCAACATACGCCAAAATCACCAGTCTGTAACAGTGAACACTATGAATTGATTTGGTGAAGAACCATGAATTCTTTAAAATGGTCAAAAACTTTGGATACATTACCGAGAAAGCAGAGTCTGTAAGAAACAGGAAGTCATCTAGTGAGCCGCATCTAAAATAAAATCTAAAATAAATAAGATGTCCTTCATGACTTCCTGTTTCTTACAGACTCTGCTTTCTCGGTAATGTATCCAAAGTTTTTGGGAACAAGCTTTAGGAGTAATGACTAACATGGAAATTGAAAATAAGAAATAGTTTTGTATGTAGTATGATGAATAGTAGAAATGAAGTACTCCTGACACCAAGTATTGCATAAGAAACCGAGGCAGAAAATCCTATGGAAAGATCAGTTTCGATTTTTTTTCAGCCACGAGAAACTGTTGTTATGTCAAAACAAATCTGGTGAGCATGAAATTGCCTGCAGGTTAGGGTGAGTCAAGACTTCAGTCATGTGGAGCCATCATGGTCTGTTTGTAAATTGCAACAAATGCTGTCATACAAGAGGTCAGCTGATGTTGGTAAACGATTCTAATTGTCCTTACCATAGACTCTTGTTAAAAGCTACAGCATGAAGTTGCTTAAAGTGTAATGTTGAAAGACTCTGGTGAAATGACCAATGCCAACCTTGCATTTGGAGCTCATGTAGATAATATTTAATGTGACAGCCTTTTTCCATCTCAGAAATGGCTATGCTTCTGAAAAGCCAGACTGTCTGCCTGCCCCAGTAAGTGCATAAAATATACATGCTCCAGTTAGTGCAGAACGCAGCACCCAAAGTCCAGGATAACCAGCCACTTTGATCATATTACCACAATTTCATCCACATGGCTCTCAGTAGAAATTCACAATAATTATAAAATCCCGTTTACACCCCACGGGCGCCTGAGGGAACTTTTGGCCTACATCTGTGTGAATCGAAATGTGTCAAGAATATTCAGTACCATTACCAGAATATATCTAGAATAATCACAACTACAGCAGGTGTCTTTTCTTACCAAAATAAGGGATAGCTTTCCCATTAATGTTCTATAGCTAGTTTTTACAGTGTGCATCACAGATAAATGAATGTCTCCTTTTAAAGTAGAAGCTTGCCCTTCTTAAATCTTAATAAAAGCATTTGCCATGAATGAGCTTTCAGTAGTTATCGTTAATCGGGTTTTAATACTTCACTGCTCTTGAAGACTGATAATGTAACACCACCTTCTGCTCTGCTTCACAGTGCATAAAAATGTAAAGAAAAGCCCAAATGCCAAGATGTTTCAGTTAATCAGCATTTAATGACATGAAAGTGGTGCCTCAGGTTTGTTTGTACTGATTGATCTTAAAGTAGGCCAGTTAATATAAACTAATCTTAGAAGTGGATTTCAATTAGTTAAAGTTTGCTATTTGTGCTAGTCAGTTTTAGGCCAGGTTCAGGCTAAATCAGTTCAGACCCATTTGATAAACTTTTGTTCTTTTATACACAGACACATTTCCAGTGTTGGCCCGAATATGAACGTCACGAACTACGAACAGGTGTCTTTACCCCTTGTAGTGTGACATGATCTATGATCAAGGACGTGACATCTGGGATACCCCAATACACTCCAACGAAAAGTCTTGCATGTCTTTGTCTTGCATTTTCCTGCCATCTCTTACAACACGTTCCTTTCCGTTGAACTGTAGGATGATCGAGTGCTTTCTGATGCACGTGTGTAAGCAAAAAACACACAGCAAAAAGAAAGAGGGATGCTGCAGCTTGTACCACTTGCAGGAATGCAACAGTGTCACTGAGGACAGGTTCAGTGATCTGTGGCAACAATGCCCCTGCTCTCTGATGTCTCCTCTCCCTATAATGACAGGAGCAAAAAATGTTGGCTAGATATAGTGGAGTAGCCGGTGAGTTCCTGAGGTGATTAGAACAGCCAAATCTGTGCCTAATTAAAATTAATTAAAATTCTATTTAAAAATAAATAAATAAATAAAATAAAAATAAAATTCTATTATAAAATTCTAGAATTAATTAAAATAAACTTCAAATTAAAATTAAAATTAATTTAAATTAATGCCCCTCCTACCCAACAACCTATGACCTAGAGCAAGATCCTGAAACTCATACTTGTAGAATTGCCAGTCTCGCGGCCAAGACTTTGTGGAATTTGCGACACTTTGATTGCCTAATTCGACACGATGACCATCACAAAATACCAAAATATCATGTATTCTGAGCCCAGCCTTAGTAGTTATAAAGGCTAGCTCTAAATGACTCTTAATCATTCTTATAAATTCATTATTTTACACTCCAAGAAGGTCTCAGAGCTTTTAGAGGCTGTGCTTTGAAGCTGAGATTTTGATATCAGTCACATGGCAGATGATGTTAGTTATAGATGAAGAGTGTTTGTCTTCCACACCTACTATAAGTGTTAAAAAAAAAAAAAAACAACAACCAAGGTCGTTCTGGACTTCACCAAACGGTCAAAAGACATGTGTGGAAATGTGTTATTAGTACAAACATCAATTTATGGTGAAAAACATTTATATATAAATAGATATGTTTTGGGTTTAAAAAGTCAGGTGAAAAAAAATAGGTCCAAGTTACCAAAAAAAAACAGTGTCAAAGTGTGACATCTATGGCACATTCAAATTTTGATTTTGATGCAGCAAACATGAATGATCAATGGGTTTGCCCCATGTGTCAGACCCTAAGCCATGTACCTCAAGAGATCTCCTAAAAATACACCCAGACTTGAAAACAGCATGAACTGTCTTCAGGGATTACTTTGTAAGCAGCTGCAACCATTACCTACTGAAACAATTAACATCTCACAGAGCAACGGATACACGGATACACATGCTGTAAGACACTCTATAAACTTGTCCAGACATGTCTCAGCACCTGATACTCCAAAAGCCCCACAGGATGTGTGTGTGAGTAAGTGTGTGTGTTATCTTCTGGATCACCATATCACCCCAGTAATTTAAAAAATAACAAAAGATTTCCAATTTTCTCATTATCTTCATTTCCTCACCATGGAATTATGTAACACACACACACACACAAATAAAAGAAGAGGAAGAATAGAACAGTCATCCCGAAATGCATCTCCTTCTCCGTCATATCTTCCTTTATGTTTTTTATCTTCCTTATATTTATCTCCCTCTTTTTTTCTATCTTTAATTCTCTCCCTATAAGCTACCACCCTCCCCCTCCATGCCTCATTCTCTCTCCTACCCTCCCTCTCTCATTCCACATCCATCCATCCATCCATCCATCTAAATGCCGTAAATAAAAAGGGAACACTACGTTCCAGGCAGCTTGAAGGAACGAGTCACAGAAAGGATCAAATGAGTCAGTAGCATGACATTACGGTTGATGGTGAGAGATACTGTTACGTTATTGTTGCGTGTGTATGTGATGCCTGATGGGAAGATGGGAAGCTGGTTTGGGGCATCGTGCTGTACATACTCATCGGATGTCGGATTATTAAAATGGAATATATTCCGAGTTGGTGATTTAAATAGCTAATTGGCATGTTGGTATATGAAATCCTGTAAACCTGTAAAAGTAAATGTTAAACATTATATATCCAGACTATTTTCTAGGTAGTCCATTCATATTATTGCAGAAATTGTGAATCAGAAGCACACCATAAAGACATGAGATTTGATAAGACATCATAGTGGTTTTATCTTGATTGGACTGGCTTGTAAAAATGAAACAGAGTCAGATCTAGGCATTACAAATCATAAACAGGTAAACCATTTAATCTCTAAATGTTCATAAAGTTATCCATTCTGCCAGTCTATACAATAGCACTTGACACTTTTCTACTTTACAGCAAGGATATATGGGTGTTGAAAATGTCAGTAGATGCACCTGTATTTCCTCTCTAGTATACTGCATCTCTTTGTTATTCTGTATCCAAACAATCAATCTAAACCTTTGAACCTTCACACTCTGCTCTTACTGGTGCAATGTGCAATTAATGAAGATTGGCCACCAGGCTGGTCCAATTTATCCACGAAACCTCCCACACTAAAATGACAGGTGTTTCAGTTTAATTGTCTAACCCCTGTATTTAGTGTATGTACCATGAAGCCAGGAGATCTGGAGAGAAGTGTCTGTCTTTTAATTCATTGCCCCTAGCAAACATCCCAGTGATCATTTACAGAAGAGTTATTTATAGTCTGTAGTGGTACTAAAACCATTTAAAAACCTCTAATAAAAGAAACCTCTAAACACCACATTAAAAAAACATTAAAATGCAAAAACGTAACATGTTGGTGAGCAGTTCATTATACTCACATTATTGGTTACCAGCCAACCAAACAAACAAATAAAACAGTGCAATGCATAATTCAACAACAGAAATCCAACCGGCCTGGCTCTAGCCATTTTGGTGTTCTAAGCAAGGGATAGGTGCTACTACCACCCAACATTACCCCACCATCACCGCCTCCTCACCAGCCACTCATTCTACAGTGAAAATATGGGCAACAGACAGACACCACATGACACAAGGCCTCACACGACAACTACGTGACAATCAGAACAACTGAAGTCTTATGTTTTTATGGATATAGGGTTAGCTATTGCCACAGATATTTGTGAATGAAATGTCAGCACAATGCCTTACATTTCAGGAAGGAGCAGTTACCCGGGTAGCTAGCTTCATAGCCTTCAACGTGCATGGCCAGTGCGGGTCTGATTTTCAGACCCAGGAACGTCATTGGTGCAGCCTAGCCACTTACTTGGGATTTCCATAATGACAAATTTATGAAATTATTTCATAGTAGGCACCTACACCACAAATTGAACAGAAACAATAAATAGGCCTAAAATAAAGAGAAATGGCTAGAGCTAATTTTAAAAAGATTTAAATAATTATCAGAATTATATTTTGACAAAGACCATTATGAATAAACAAGCTCTGTTACTTTACTTCCACCTTTTTCCACCTGAGCTTTTCAGACTGGTACCCCAGTGGGTTAAGACTCCGAGTTGTGGTTTGGAAGGTTGGGGGTTCGAACCCCGATCAGGGCTACTGCTGTAGGGCTTCCTTTTGTGGCCAATACAGCATCAGTTCGTCTTGGGAATGACATATACAAGTCCTGCACAGTGGTCAGAGGGATTT
>JAOVVG010000023.1:10121172-10131633 GCA_028566375.1 Leptodoras nelsoni
CTGCTAATTGAACCTTCACACTCTGCTCTTACTGGTGCAATGTGCAATTAATGAATATTGGCCACCAGGCTGGTCCAATTTAGCCATAAAACCTCTCACACTAAAATGACAGGTGTTTCAGTTTCATTGTAGACTTCTATTCTACTACAGTTCCCTGTAGTTAAATCACAACATGTTTCTTTGTCATTTTAACATTTTCATTTAAGTATTCAGATCCTTTACTTAAGTTAAAGTCAACCCCAATTCCAATGAAGTTGGGACGTTGTGCATCAAATTCAAACTGAGCGAATGTTTCCAAAAAAAACAAAAAGATTTTATCCGTTTGAAGATTAAATATCTTGTCTTTTAGTGGATTCAATTGAATATGGGTTGAAAAAGATTTGGAAATATTCTGTTTTTTACACAATGTCCCAACTTCATTGGAATTGGGGTTGCTCATAATTATTAGCAGCAAAATGTAATTAAACTATTAAAGTAAAAGTACTGTTTTGGTCCCTCTGACTAATATATTATTACATTTGTTTTATATATTGTATTATGTTGTATTTGTATATACCGTTAAATCATTATCACTGAAGCGTCAGTGTGTAAGCAGCATGTTACTGTTGTAGCTGCTGGAGGTGGAGCTACAGGCTGAACTTTACATACAGTTTTATATACAGGGACACCAGATAAATCTCAGGGATCATGAGATAAATATTCTGATACACAAATGTCAGCATTTGGACTCTTTCACGAATCTTTGAGTTTTGGTGAGATATTTGGCACATTATTGAAATGAAACCATGTGAGACATTTAGAGGGAAAAAAACACTCTTAAAGCTGTTGAGCTCTTGAGCTGTTAAAACTCATAGACAACTGAAATGTGACTTGACTACACACTGAATTTAGTAAGAAATAAGATCCCAAAAGGTTAGAAACCATTGGTCTAATCTTTAGCTATGTGTTGTATTTTAAAAGCTGGTTATACAGTCACTCACAAAAGTGAGTACATCCCTCACATTTCTGCAAATATTTTATTATATCTTTTCATGGAACACACTATAGAAATGAAACTTGCATATAAATTAGAGTAGTCAGTGTACAGCTTCTATAGCAGTATAGATTTACT
Source organism: Leptodoras nelsoni (assembly GCA_028566375.1). NCBI lineage: Eukaryota > Metazoa > Chordata > Actinopteri > Siluriformes > Doradidae > Leptodoras > Leptodoras nelsoni. The sequence continues at coordinate 10,122,284 of JAOVVG010000023.1, forward strand.
GTCTTCTGGAAATAAATCAACACACAGAAATTAATGTCCAAATACCTGGCAACACAAGTGACTACACCTCACAGTGAACTGTCATCGTCGTTGTCCCTCCCTGGTGTCATGTGACTCATTAAATTTACAAGGTTCCAGGTGTGAATGGGGAGCAGGGCTGTTAAATTTGGTGCTTTGGGTATGATTCTCTCGTACTGGCCACTGGACATTCATCATGGCACCTCATGGCAAAGAACGCTCTGAGGATGTGAGAAATAGATTTGTTGCTCTCCACAAATATGGCCAATTGCTAACACCTTGAAACTGAGCTATAGCACAGTGGCCAAGGTCATACAGCAGTTGTCCAGGACGGGTTCCACTCAGAACGGGTAAAAAGGAATTTAAATCCACGTGTTCAGCATCATATTCAGAGGTTGGCTTCAAAAAAGAGACACATCGGTGCGGCTAGCATTGCTGCAGAGGTTGAAGAAGTGGGAGGTCAGCTTGTCAGTGGTCAGACCATACGCTGCACACTGCATCAACTCAGTCTGCATGGCCATCATCTCCGAAAAGAAGCCTCTGAAGTCTGAAGCTGACGCACAAGAAAGCTCGCAAACAGTTTGCTGAAGACAAGCAGTCCAACAGCATGGATTACTGGCACCATGTCCTGTGGCATGACAAGGCCAAGATAAACTTGTTTGGCTCAGATGGTGGCCAGCATGGGTGGCGGCACCCTGGTGAGGAGTACCAAGATAACTCTGTCTTGCCTTTAGTCAAGCATGGTGGTGGTAGCATCATGGTCTAGCTATATGAGTGCTGCCCTGGGGAGCTGCGGTTCATTGAGGGAAACATGAATTCCAACATTCCAAACACTCCTCCAAGATGACAGCTGCTTTGCTGAGGAAGCTGAAGGTAAAGGTGATGGACTGGCCAAGTATGTTTCCAGAGCTAAACCCAAGTGAGCACCTGTGGAGCATCCTCAAGCGGAAGATGGAGGAGCGCAAGGTGTCTAACATCCACCAGCTCCGTGATGTCTTCATGGAGGGGTGGAAGAGGATTCCAATAGCAACCTGTGCATCTCTGGTGAATTCCATTCTCAAGAGGGTTAAGGCAGTGTTAGATAATAATGGTGGTCGCAAAAAATATTGACACTACGGGCACAAATTGGACATTTTCACTGGGAGGTGTAGTCACTTGTGTTGCCAGCTATTTGGACATTAATGGCTGTGTGTTGAGTTATTTCTAGAAGACAGTAAATCTATACTGCTATACAAGCTGTACACTGACTACTCTATATCCAAGTTATATCCAAGTTTCATTTCTATAGTGTGTCCCATGAAAAGATATAATAAAATATTTGCATAAATGTGAGGGGTGTACTCACTTTAAAAGAAACTAGTAACTAAAGGTGTCTGATAAATGTACTGAAGTAGAAAGTACAATATTTCTCCTGAAGTGTAGATGATTGGAAGTCCAAAGTAGTATAAAACGCAAATACTCAAGTAAAGTACCTCAAACAAGTACAAAAATACAGTACTTGAGTAAATGTACTTAGTTTCTTTCCATTAATGACATCCTTTTAGTTCCCCTACCATCAAGCGTTATATCCTTATCTGATAACTGTGGTGATGTTTCCATCCATTCTGAAAGAAAAAAAATTAAACAAAGATAAACACAGTATTAAAGCACCTTCCAGAATTATTGGCACCCTGTGGTTTTATAGGTATAGGTTTATTTAAACATAGGTTTTTTAAACATGTCAAAAAGTATCTATACCAATTTTTGTGACACCTACCCATGAAACAATAACTTAACAAGTCTTTTTTTGTAAAGCATAACAAGGTTGGAGAGCAAGGTAGAGGGATCTTGAGCCACTCCTCCATGGAGAACATTTACATTTACGGCATTTGGCAGACACCCTTATCCAGAGTGACTTACATTTATCTCATATATACAACTGAGCAGTTGAGGGTCAAGGGCCTTGCTCAGGGGCCCAACAGGGGTAGCTTGGTGGTGCTGGGGCTTGAACCCCCAACCTTCTATTCAGTAACTCAACACCTTAACCCCTGAGCCACCCCTGCCACCCTTTACATGCCATACAATGATTTCACTTTTCACAATTTCTGTGCTGATTTGGAGGCTCATTTGGCTCATCATCTTGTATCTTGTCAGTTTAATCTATGGGCAAGTCTGAATCCCCTAATAGAGCCAACCAGACTTTGGGCTAGAGTATCCTGGTTCATAGAATAATTAATGATGCAATCAATCTTCATAAGCGCCTCTGAACCTCCAACCACAGAATAGTCTCAAATCATCACTGGTTCCACCTTCTCACATTCAGTCAGCTTCACACACATTCACACATGCTGACAGTGTGCATGATTGAAAAGTTTGGTCTCACGTGAACTAAACCATGTAATTCTAAATCTGATCTTTGGGCTGAAGGATATTTTGTGTCTTCATCACTTGAGTGTCAGGAAAATGTCCAGCTGTTTCAAATGCTTGGGCTCAAATTGTGTTTAATGGTATCTTTAATTGCCTATGCATTTTAATATCCATTACCTGACAGCAACGCGTTCGCCCTATCATCTGGAGATCGCTTTCGAATTTGAATCCGGGTGATGCTATAGCTGCCCGTAGCCAGGAGCTCAGAGAGCAAGATTGGCCATGCTCTCAGGGTGGGAGGGGCAGCATACGCTCTCCCCCATGCCAATCAGAATGACATTGTCCATTCACGGGCGTCTGTGAGCTCATGCATACAAACGGTGGGCGGGAGCTCTTTCCTCTGAGTGTGTTATACCGCTCCCGAAAGTTGCATGAGCAGCAGTTTGAAAAGATGTGGCGGCTTGCGCCACGTGTTTCGGAGGAAGCACGCAATGGCTTCGCCCTCTATGACTGGCAGCTCATCGTGTGACAAGGGAGAAAAGCACTGATGGGTGGGAATTGGAGACGAGCGTCTTATCGCCCAACACCTTCAGCACCGTGCCCCCATGTTCCAGCTGGCACCGCGCCTCCGCACCTGATCTTCCGGCGGGATCTTTGTGACGCCCACATCTCCGGACGTCTCCTGCCACAGGTCTCATGGCCGAGACCCTCGCGCTCCCATGCACCCTCGCGCTCCTACGCATGCCTCCGTGCGTAATCCCCATTGCCCCTCCGGACTCTAGTTTTATTTTTCTATTCCATGCCTTGTGTCCTGTTAACTTCTGTTTGTCTGTTGTTTAGTTCATTAAACGTTTCCTTTGTGTTCTGGATCAGCGTCTCCTATTCAGTCCATTCACTCCATTAGCCCATTCATAACACCTTGTAATTATACCCCAGGAAAATGGAAAATTATTTAAAAACAATATCATAAACAATATCATTATATATATATTATATAAATATACTTTTGTGACTGAATAGTATTTTGTATTTTTTGGTAGTTATATTTTAGGTTCTGGGTGTGATTAGTGACAGAGAAATTGATGGTGTCTTTATTAAACCTAAAAATATACCGCATATGTAAAGGTCATTGTCTTTTTTAGCTTGGGGTGACAGGTGTGTGTGTGTGTGTGTGTGTGTGTGTGTGTGTGTGTGTGTGTGTGTGTGTGTGTGTTGGCAACCTGTTGTGTTGAGCACCTCACTGAAGATGGTATTGTTATAAGGAAGACCTATCAGGAAAAAAGGGGCACAGGAATGAAAATTAGAAAATGGTGAGTTGATTTATTTAACAAAAGAACATTTTCCTTATGCCATAAATGTATAAATTTACTTGTTAAAGAATAAACCAAGTGTATTTCCAGGAAACAGTTTTACCCATATTACCCATATGTGTGACAGTAAATTTCACAAATGATCATACATTAATTAAAATGTCCTGTGATTGCTGTAACTGCTGCCCAGTTTCTGCTTCTTTAAGAAATGAATAAGAAATGAAGTTTCTTTGTTCAAAATGTCAGTGGTGCTGTGCAATAGACATGCACTGGAACTGTCCAGAGGTTTGTAGATATGATTTGGAAACATCCTTCTATCATTTGATCAGATTCTTCCTAGAGCAGTGTGGTTGGGTTAAATGTCAAGTGACTGTGTGCTTACACCAAACACTGCCTTCTTCCTCTCTAGACATTTCCAAGTCATTAGAAATCAAACTTTTTAAAAAAAGCAAGTTTTATTGATTTATTTTCCTTATTTGTGTCACTGTGCTTGCACACTGTGGAATTGAAACGCCGCATTTAACCCATCTGTGCAGTGAGACACTAGTGAACACACATGCCTGGAGCGGTGGGCAGCCCTAGCCGCATCGCCCAGAGAGCCAATGGGGGTTAGGTGCCTTGCTCAAGGGCACTTCAGCCAAGTCCTGTCATGGGAATCATGGGAATTGAACCTGGGACCTTCCGATCACAGGGGCAGACACCCTAAACCCAAGACCATAACTGCCCCAAATGTATAGTGAGCAGTGTATGCCCTGACCAACAAACTCACACTGGCTAACCCTGTTCCTGCCTCAACCCATCTCTTCATCCTTAACCTTATGAATTTCTTTCATTCTCAGGGCAATGCTTGAGACTGGTTCGTATTCTGCTATACTTGGTGTTTGCATGCCGATGAAGCTCATGCATAACTTTGGTAAAGGACATGTTATTGAGTAAGGACAATGTTCACGTGGCATGCGCGGGACACGGCATTCCATGTGCATTTACCTGGGCTGTTTACATCCTTTTCCTCCTGCTGATTTGGAAGGACAAAGTGGGAGTTGTTGCCAATGCAGGCTATGGCTTCTTGGTCACACAGATAGAATCCTTGTTCACACAAGTCAAGTGAATCTAGAGCAGTCGATAAAATGAATCATTTCACAACATAACAAATCAAAATGAATCTGTGAATCTGAATCAAAGATTCAGCATATGGCTGAGGATGAGCTGAGAGCCACATCAACACAATGACTTTGGGATGTTTGGGATGACTTTGGGGTGTGTGTGTGTGTGTGTACCACAGCTGCTGTTAACTAAATGGGAGCAGGTGTAGTTGGTGTGTGTTGGTGGTGTCTTTCTGCACTGTATTTCTTCTAGTTCACGATAGCATCTTTGATGGTCATAGCAGCACCTACACACACACACACAAAGTACTGTGAATTTAACTGATTCATTATTCATGACATTAACATGCTTGTCTTAGTGTGTATTCATCTTTCAAATATTGTTCTGCTTCATGAATTAAATTTCACCAATCCTTCAGCAAACCCTGCCTCACCAGTCAAGTGTATCACTGGGTGCTGGAGTGTGTGTTGTGTTCTGGATGCTTATGTAGCTGCAGTAGCGTCTGTGGCCTTGAAGATCAGCTGGACATACACCAGTCTCACAGCGCATCCGCATAGCAAACTCCACCAAAGATGGCAAATTATCAAACACTGAATAAAGCCAGTTGAACCTCTCTCCCAGGCAATCTGCACACACACACACATCAGTATGTGAGTGAAATGGGACAAACAAATAAAACCACAACCCAGAATAATGTCCCTGTATGATTTAGCTTCATGTTTAGTGTACAATAATAAACCTACCGATCAGAAGATGATCTGTGTTGGGGTCATTCATATCTGGGCAGAACACATACATGCTTTGTGCTGCAAACAAAAGAGGAAATAATGTATACCTTCAGCCATCAAGTTTTTCATTATTTGTTCATTTTTGCTAAATTACTTTTAGTAATCTCACCATGTAGGAATGTGGATAGCAGGAACAATGACATCAGCAGCATGGTTATCCTAAAATATACAACACATCAAGTGTTCAAAGACTTCAAATAAAATTTACTTAAAGAAACATGAAAATACATTATATGGCCAAATGTTTGTTGATGTGGGCCTTCCCCAAAATGCTGACAAAAAAATTAGAAGCACAGAGTTGTCTGGAATGTCTTTGTATACTGTGGCATTACGATTTCACTAGACTTAAGTGGCGCAAAAAAGTTCTAGCATGACTGTTCCCTTGTACACAAAGCAAACTCCAGGAACACATGATGTGCCAAAGTTGGAGTGGAGGATCTTGAGTGATCTGCACAGATCCCTGACCACAACCCCAGTGAACACCTTTAGGGATGAATAAAATGCTGAATATACACTAGGCCTCCTCATCCAACATCGGTGCCTGACCTCACTAATACTCTTGTGGCTGTATAGACAAATCATATCCACGCTTCAAAATCTACAGGAAAGTGGGATTAAATCAGGGATGGGTGTTATGGCCAGCTGTCCACAAACTTTTGGTCACATTTGCTGTCCATAAACTTTTGTTCATATAATGTACGGGAAAAATTTGCTACATTATAAAGCATTTCTATCAATCTAGAGGTACAGAAAAGCTTGAATATAAATATAAATTACAATTTAAAAAGGCTCTAATGCAAACAATTTCCCCAGATCCAATAGCAATCCAGACCTCAATATTGTTCTATAGTAGTAGTAGTAAAGTTGTAAAGGCTTGCCAATCAATTAGTAGAGCAATCAATTAGAATCTATTCATTTGGAGCCAGACTATGGTAAAGCTAAAAGGTTGTTGGAGATTTCCTTTTCTTGATGCATATAATTAAACTCAGCAGTGCCTTTTATATATAAAAGAATGAAAAGCTAAACTCTTTTTTCAAGGATTCTACAGTTCAATGCGGTGCCTCAAGTGCATGAAATACCTTCGGCATCTCATTTATGAAGGTCCTTGCAGGCTGCAGGAATTGAAAATCTACAACATGACATTTTATAAAAAAGAACCATGTTTCTTGACCATGTGAGCTTTCCTAATAGCAATTATGTGTGACGAATAAGTAAAAGAATTTTCTAACCTTCCCATTAAATATACGACAATAACATTAACATCAAATCAGATTATTCTGTCACAAGCACATCATCCTGACTAGAGAGACATAATTCTGTAAATACATAACTGCTGGTTTTCCTAGCTTAGTGTGTCTCAAAAAATTTGAATATCATGAGTTCATTTTGCTCACTATTTAGTACAAAAAGCTAAACTGCTATATATTGTATACAGTATAGCATTGTTTGTTTTAATCTTGATCATTGTGAGTTATGAAAATCAAAACCAAACTATCTTAAATTAGTAGAATATTTAATTTCAGGTTTAAGTAAATGAAACTTCGATATAAATACTGTTTATTTCTCGGTCTAGTTCAGCACACCCGGCCACAACCATAGGGAAGCCTGCTCACTTGACAGTTGTCCAGAAGACGATCATCGACACCCTCCACAAGGACGGAGGTCACAGAAGGTCATTGCTGAAAAGGCTGGCTGTTTGAGAGTGCTGTACCAAAGTATATTAATGAAACGTTGACTGGAAGGGGGAAATGCGGTAGGAAAAAGTGCAAAAGCAACAGGGATGACCGCAGCCTTGAGACGATTGTCAAGAAAAGTCGATTCAAGAACTTGGGAGAGCTTCACAAGGAGCAGACTAAAGCTGGTGTCAAGGTATCCAGACTGGCGTCTCCAGGAAAGGGGCTACAACTGCTGCATTCCTAATATCAAGCCACTCCTGAATCAGATACAACATCAGAAGTGTCTTACCTGGGCTAAAGAGAAAAAGAACAAGACTGCTCAGTGCTTCAAAGTCCTCTTTTCAGATGAAAGTATGTCAGAATAGTCCACCATCAAAAATATCCAGCCAGCAGTGTCGCATCCTGTGACCACTGACCACTGAAGGACTAGTTATTGTCTCTGACAATGGATACAGTGTTTAAAATCTTCAGCACCACTGCAGTATCTCAGCCACTCACACCAGCACAACATAATAATAATAATAATACATTTTATTTAAAGCGCGTTTCTTGACACTCAAGGACACTGTACAGAATGTAAGGAAAAACAAAATAAACAACAAGACACTTACAAAATAACAACAAATACACAAGAAATGTAACAGAGAGCCTAAGAATATGCTGTTTTAAACAGGTGAGTTTTAAGTCTGGATTTGAAAAGAGGAAGAGAGTCAATATTAAGGATGTCAGGCGGGAGGGAGTTCCAGAGTTTGGGAGCAGAGCGGCTGAAAGCTTTGCTCCCCACAGTGCTCAGACGAGCCGAAGGTACAGAGAGATGAATGGAAGAGGAGGATCTGAGCGAGTGGGAAGAAGTTGCGATTTGAAGAAGAGTTGACAGATAAGGGGGAGCAAGGTTATGTGTGGCCTTAAATGTGTAAAACTTCACATTAACAGTTACAAGAATTACACTGATCAGGCATAACATTATGACCACCTCCTTTTCTCTGCACTCATTCTCCATTTTCTCAGTTCCACTTACCATAATGCTGCACTTTGTAGTTCTACAATTACAGACTGTAGTCCATCTGTTTCTCTACATACTTTGTCAGTCCCCTTTACTCTGTACTGTAATGTGAAGTTTTTTGTTCAGAGACATTTATTGAATATTTATGGAAGACTTCTAAGCTGTAAGCACTCCCCTTTCTGTTTTCTCCAATTTATAATGTTTTCTCAGCTGTGCTGTATGCATGCGTGAAAGAGAGAAAAGAAAGACCACAGAGTATACAACCCCAATTGCAATCAAGTTGTGTAAAACAAAAATAAAAACAGAATATGATGATTTGAGTCCTTTTCAACCCATCAAATGAATAGATATTTAATGTTCAAACCGATAAACAATTGGGACAGGGGAGTGTTTACCATTGTGTTACATCACCTTTCCTTTTAACAACCCTCAATAAGCGTTTGGGAACTGAGGACACTAATTGTTGAAGCTTTGTAGGTGGAATTCTTTCCCATTCTTGCTTGATGTAAAACTTCAGTTGTTCAACAGTCCGGGGTCTCCGCTGATAACAATCCGGACAGTCTTTTTCCTCTTTGGCCAGGAGGACACGATGTCCATGATTTCTAAAAACAATTTGAATGGTGGAATCGTCAGTCCACAGGACACTTTTCCACTTTCCGTCAGTCCATCTCAGATGAGCCTGGACCCAGAGAAGCTGTTGGTGTTTCTGGATGTTGTTGATATATGGCTTTCGCTTTGCATGGTAGAGTTTTAACTTGCACTTGTAGATGGCCTTGACGCTTACTTGCAGAGATTTCTCCAGATACTCTGAATCTTTTGATGATATTATGGACTGTAGATGATGAAATCCCTACATTCCTTGCAATTGCAAGGTTGGAAACGTTGTTCTTAAACTGTTGGACTATTTGCTCATGCAGTTGTTCACAAAGTGGTGAACCTCACCCCATCCTTGCTTTTGAACAACTGAGCCTTTCGGGGATGCTCCCTTTATACCCAATCATGACACTCACCTGTTTCCAATTAACCTATTCACCTGTGGAATGTTCCAAACAGGTGTTTTTTGAGCATTCCTCAACTTCCCCAGTCTTTTGTTGCCCCTGTCCCA
>JAOVVG010000023.1:10196442-10216140 GCA_028566375.1 Leptodoras nelsoni
GGCTGAGGTGTCAGGGGTGAGGGAAGTCTGGGCATCTCTGCTTAGACTGCTGCCCCCGCGACCCGGCCCCGGATAAGAAGATGGAATGGAATGGAATGGAATGTTTGAGCTTGTATCACAAATAATACAGCCATAATGTTCAGCTATTAAAGAAAAATTGTTTTATGTCATATCTGTGATTTATTTATCGTAAAAACTTGGCAGACCCACTCTATGTGTCATAAATCCATAATTTTTGCCAGGGATGGTAGTTTGCTTGTTGAGGACCAGACTAATGAATGGACCACAAAATAGCACGGCAAGACATTTATGTACTGTCAGACTGTACGAGGCTGAGTCCACAAGAATATAGATGTCATTAACAAGCATATATTTTATACACTCCAACCTCTGTAAGCTAAAAAAGCTTACAGTAAACTGCAGTGACTAATGAGGGTGTTCATCAAATATATAGAATAAAGATCTGCCATCACAGGTATATTAAGTATCAAAAATGGTGGAAGCCTCAGCACAGTGGCTTCATGCTCAGAAATTGAACAAAGCTTTTTTGGCTTCTGATGTCTTACAAAAAAAGGTGTGCAGCCAGGTCACATTTATTTGGCACAACCAAATAGTGATTTTTCCCTCTAAACTTCTCCCATGCTTTCAATTCAATAAATGTTCAGTGTAGCCAATATCTCACCAAAAATAAAAATGAGACAAAATGTCGAAACAGTGAAAACTGATTTGTGTATCAGAAAATCTTCTATCCCTCACCCCTAGCAGCTACAACAATACCATGATTCTTACACTCTGATGCTTCAGTATTAACAACCCGTAATAATGCTCAGCTATGTCACAGGATACTGGTGGACTTTTACTGCTGTACCATTGAGAGAATACTCAAAAACTGTATCTCAGTGTGCAGCAACTGCTCTTCAGCGGCTGCTGAAACCTGCTCAGAGTATCACTGACACGCAGTATTCAGTATTCAGTATTCACCATAAGTGCTGCCTGGGCAGGGCGAGAAACATCATCAAGGATGCTTCTTATCCTAACCTGGGTCTTTTCACCCTCCTCCCATCAGGCAGGAGCTACAGGAGCCTTCCTTCCTGCACCAGTAGACACCGGAAGAGCTTCTTCTCTGATGATGTTACCCTGCTGCTCCACATCACCACTATAAAACTGCATTGTTGCACTCACTTCACCACTATTATATGACTACTTCTACTACCATTACCACTACAATCCACACTGCTTTATTTATACTTGTATATTTGCACAGTCTATAATGCACCATTCACAGCTGTACACACAATACTGTACATACTGTACTTACTGCTGCATTCATATATTCTGTATATATTTCTCTAGTTCACCATTACTGTATATTGTCCTGAATATCACCTTTGCATACATGTATACTGCGTTTTCATTTGCACAGTCTTATATTGCACTTTCCGTATTATTACTCATACTGCGTATTTGCATGCTCTAATATTGCACTACTCATATCTGCACAGTTTACTGTAAATACTGTAAATAAACCCACTGTATAGACCTGACTGTACATCCTTATAATACTGTAATTAACCCTGTTCTTGCACTTCTGGTTAGATTCTAACTGCATTTCATTGGCTTTGTTCCTGTACTCTGCAATATGACAATACAGTTGAATCTAATCTAATCCATCCATCCATCCATCCATTATCTTAACCGCTTATTGCTATTCAGGGTCACAGGAGAGCCGGTGCCTAGCATGCAAGGAACAACCCTAGACAGGGCACCAATCCATCATAGGGCACACACACACACACACACACACACACACAAGGCACTTTAGAGACACCAATTAACCTAACATGAATGTCTTTGGACTGTAGGAGGAAACCGGAGAACCCGGAGTAAACCCACACGGACATGGGGAGGACCCTTCTTGCTGTGAGGCGACAATGCTACCCACCGTGTCACCATAACCTAATCTATTCTAATCTAATCTAATCTAATCTAATCTGGTATATCAGTCAGACTGGCCAAACCAATACTTTTACTTTAAAATTTAAATGCATTTTAACTCTGGTTTTTCATACAGGACATTTACTTTAATGAAGTATCTTTACATTGCTGAACTGGTACTTGCTACTTTTAATGTTCTGAACATTTCTTCCACCTCTGTGTATCTGTAGATTAACAGAGCAGCATTTCGCGATGCTCCGGAGTCATGCATGAACTTCCTGAGACTCAGACACCGGGAGGCCGGACAGAGACGTGGCTCAAATTTCAGGGGCGTTTCAGAACTTTGCGTTTCCGGTTGAAATCACTGCACATCGACTATGTATGCGGTCTGTAGAGAAGAGACGCGCTTCAGCGCTGTTATGAAAGTGCGAAGGGAGGGCCTTGCTTAGTGTATTGAAACGAAAGAAAAATGGAGAGCGAGTTCCTTTCCTGCTGATAAACCAGGAAGTGTTTGGACCTTGGAGCCATGGGAGCAGAACTTTTTCGGACGGAAGGACCTCAGTGTCAGCTGTGAGGCTGACAGGCCCGAGTCTTTTCTGCGCTGAGACATTTGGAGTCTGCTCGACGCACAAACTATTTCCGTATATCTTAGGAGTGGATTCACGCTTCCGACATTACGTATCGACAGCAGAAGGTAAACGCCTGTCTGTTTCTCAGTCGCTGGTGAAAATGTCGATGAAGTGCTGGAGGTAGTTTTGGGTTGACGTTTTGCGGCTTGCGGAGTGTTTTCTCCAGCAGACACACTATCTTCTGGTTTGTTTGTGTGGGTTTTTACCTAATCATTCTGATCTACTCCTGTATGATGGCCAGGTTTGTGAAATTCCACAGTTGCTGTAGATTCTTGTTAAAGGGTACAGTAAAAAAATACTATTTATAATCACAGTCTCATAGATCAAAGTTGCCAAGTCAGAGTTTGTCATGTGGTGTACAGTCAGACTGCAGTGTTGTGTAGTGTAATGCCCATCAGGATGCTCTTAACCAGATCCAGTCACCACACAGGACACTAAACTAGGAGCGCCAATAATCATATTATCACCACTAATAAACTTTTCTATCAAGCTGGGATGATCTGATATGAAAACATGTTTTCAAAGCTCTGGCATAAAGAAGTCTATATTTTTCAGAACTACACACACACACACACACACACACACACACACACACACACACAATGTCAATGTTTCAAGGAAGGAGTAATGACTGGAACACAGAGTCAACACTGCAGGTCTGCATTAGAGGGTAAATAGGATATCGTACCCTTTACTCTGCCCTTTCAGCTAGACTCCTGTGTGATTTTATGGCTTTCTTCTGATGCCTTTGTACTCAAACACATTTTTTTTTTACTTTACTGTGTATGCTTGTTAGATTTTTAAGCCACTGTGCTCTTCCTTATTGCTGGGAAATACCATATGTATTGTATACCTTTATACATAAATAAGGTACATACAGTCATAGCTGTCTAGACACAGTATGTTGGAGTTGAAATTAAAATAATAAATATTAATTGCATAAGGAAATAAGGAGCATATTTACATTGAAAGCCAACTGTTGTAGGAATTACAACATTTTTTACAACATCATTTACAGTATCCTGTGGTGCATGGCTAACGAAATGATGAATGTGTCAGTTTCCAATATTTATGGAATATTTATTTAGGTCTTACATTGATTTATGTTTTTAAAGCTTTACTGTAAGTGCTAATTAAAGGTTAAGAAAAGCCAAAAAATTTTACTAATGCTAGCTTTGTTGCTACCATCCATCTTTTCTTATTAAGGGCCAAGCACTGAAGGTACTATTATTAATAGTATTAGTATTACATATTTATTTATTTATTTTGTTTTTTTTTTTATTATTATTTATTATTATTTTTCGGGGCCAAGCACTGAAGGTACTATTATTAATAGTATTAGTATTACATATTTATTTATTTATTTTGTTTATTTATTTATTATTATTTTCCCCCGAACCCCTGAGTCATCTCGATTTGAATGCACCAAGTACCGTTAAAGTCCAGCATATTGGATTTTCCACCACTTTGAAGCATTTTCAAAATGCTTACTTTTGGGAACTAGTCACAGACTGTTGATCCTATCATCAGTGAATTTTGTAGATATCATCTACAGAAGGTTCTGACCAAAGGCATTTGCAAACAATGGTCGCTGATGTGAAATCAATTTCGATGTTGAAGACACCAAAACAGGAACTGAGTTTTATCAAATTTGGCCACATCAACGTGCTATTTCAATAGAGGAAATTGTTTTAATCTGGAATCAAAACAGATTGCAGCCAAATTTGGTTGATTGTGATTTGTGTATCACAGTCACCCAGCTGAGACTCTGTCCTGCTTGCATCATCTAATCCTTTACTGGGTTACAGGGGTGGTGGAGCCTATCCCAGGGCTCCTTGGGCAGAAGGCAGGGAAACACCCTGGGCAAATTACCAGTCCATCGCAGGGCACACACACACACACACACACACACACACACACACACACACACACAGATTTAATATCTCCAGTTTGCTTTACTGTCTGTCTGCAGACACAGGGAGAACATGCAAACTCTGCACAGAGGGGACCCTGGCCCAGCACAGGCATTGGACATTGGTAGTGAGGCGACAGAGCTACCCACTGTGCCACTGAGTCACCCTGTTTACAGCTATGTTTTCTGAAAATGTGTCAGACATTCATGATTTCCTCTTTTCAGCCGCTTTCATACAATGAAACGCCTGCTTTTACTGATTGTGGAACATTGTGGTTTGCAACAAAGCTGCATTTAGCCAATCAGTTTAAACTGTTATGAACCTAGAGGCCATCAGCTCAGAGACAGTAATAATAAACTTTCTAATGATGACCACGGCGACGGCAATGATGGTGATGATAGGAGGCATGTCCCGCTGCAATGGTTGGATAGATGTAAATGTATCACATCTGCTCTACTCACTCAGATTCAGTGGGTAAAAATAAACTGCTTGTTAAATTTGGCTAAAATCTCGATTAAAAAAAAAAAAAAAGAACAACATGACAGCAGAAGCTTTATCATCATCTGTGAAATGACAATAATTGACCTCCGATATACCTTTAAAAGAGCATGAATTAATGTAAATATTAGGTTTGAGATGAAGAATAGAAAAATAGTGATGTTTGCTGCATAGGGGCCAATGTAACCCTGGATTAATATAAACAGTGATTAGAATAGTATTGATTTGTGTTCAGTGTCCTCCATGATGGATTTCAACAAAATGTAAACACATTTGCGATGAAGGCAAAATATGAATCTATATAAACTTACGGCTTCAGTTGGTAGCCTGTATAAAAATAAGCTTTTGCTACAACTGGCACTATGTCCTGGCAGTAGTACATTAGACAGATAATCTATAAAAACAAATCAGGCTCCTCCTTGTTCTCCTGATGCCGTTGGCAGGAATCCACTGTGCCTGAAAGAAAACATCCAGTCTGAGCCAGGTGGATTGGCTGACAGAGTGTCAGTCACTGCATATGGACGCACTGTGGGCAGCCCACCTCAAACTGCCCTTTTCTAATTAAGCATATGCTGGCCCCACACTAGAGGATTTTCAAATCTTAACCCTTTTTTAAACAATGTGAGAGACCGCCGACATAACAACAGATTTTGTCTCTTAATTGTAAGAGCCCGCACACTACACAATTCAGTCGTGAAGCATGAATATGCAGTTGGTGATATTTCGGAGCAGAGATGTGACAGCAACTTGTAAGATCAAACAGGACTTCAGAGCAAACAAACCTGAGGCGTGATGATGGCATCAGCTGGTTGCACTTGTGTGGGTGCGATGATTAGCACCAAAAAAATGTGAGGACAAAAAAACAAACCATGGAGAAAGTCATGGCTGAGAAGATGGTATCAGCATGAATTATACATTGTGCAACACAATAAGCTACCATTATATAAAAACCCAAAATAACACATATCCTGTGTGTGTGTGAGTGTGTGTGGTTTTTTTTAACTTTCTGCTGGTGGCGCTTCCTGGGTAAAAACTCTCATTGGCTCTCATTGGCTATTGCCATTGTTCCCTTTGCTCCACAGAATTTTTAATCGTTGCTCGTTCTTTTTTTTCATTTTTATTTATTTATTTAAAAAAAAAAAAATTTAATTAGGGATGCTCTGATCCAGTCAGGGGGCAATAAGATTGTCTGTAAACCCTCACACTACACAATATTTTAGGCCAATAATTGGTTCAGATCAGCCTCAAATCAGGCTACGTTCCCACAGTTCTCAGAAGGAGCAAATCGGTCCCACAATCAGCCAAAAAGCCTCTAAAGTGGGCTCAGCTTTTCATAGCAGAGACAAGAATATGGAAGAAAACCAGTAAAGAAAAGCAAGACCAAAAAAAAAAAAGATTAGACCGAGCCCAAAAGTAAACATCGGTGTTGCATGACCTGAAAAGATTTATCATGGGTTAAATTGAGTTTCTCCTTGACAATTACCTCTGTTTGATATTCGGATATTAGGATATTCTTAAAAAAATAACCATAAAGCTAAGATGGCGCACATCTTATTCTGCCATTGGTGTAACGTTAGCTTGTTTCCGATGCTAAGACTACGATGCTGCCTTAAATGTCCCGTGCCATCTGTTTAAATCCCGGCGCACTTGGATTCAGCCTCAGTCTCACATATCGGAGTGGATGCATCCCAATCCAGTGTCCAGCCCTCCCCCTGAGGTATATGACAGACACTTGTATAAATGTATACTGCTGGAAAAAATATAGTTTATAGTTCAGTTTCCAATTTCTCTGCAAGGAATTAGGAACTCTAATCTTGTCCAGTCAAGAAATGTCAATAAAACTGACACAGACCTAACATGGACCACCTTCAGGGGTGGTTTAAATATAAGTGCTATTCCAGCACTGTACTAGGTTTACAATAAATTGTGGAACAGACTTGAATTTATTCGAGGTTTAAGTGGAAAATAATTATTAGTAAACTACATTTAAACTAGGTTTAAAGTTCTGCACTATTGGAAGATAAACCTTGATTTAATCTGGTTCCAATATTTAACCATGTTGGTGCAGCTTGGCCTAAAACATCTGTGGCTGTAATCAACCCTGCTTTTACCCTGTGAACAGTTATTGATGTATTTTGCAAGACAGTAAAAATTGTGTGATTGAATATGAAATAACTGTGGTGTAGTTTAATATAAGCCGTAAGATACACTCAGGAGACACTTTATTCAGAACACCTGTATCCCTGCTCATTCATGCAGTTGCCCATTTTGTGGCAGCAGCACAATGCATAAAGTTATGCAGACCCATGACAAGAGTTCAGTTCAATGCAGCTTTATTTATATAACCCTTTTAACAATGAACATTGTCACAAAGCAGCTTTACAGAAATCCAGATATAGATTTAGACTCTCTAATGAGGAAGGCAGAGGCCATGGTGGTAAGGAAAAAGTCACCCAGACAACATGAGGAAGAACATTTGCAAGGAACTAGACTCAAAATGGAACCCCGTCTCTTCTGGGTGATACAGTACGACTATGAGTCATTACTCTTCCACAATCATATACTATTCTAGTCAAGTAGAGCTTAGTGTGTTGAAAGGCTCTTCAGTATGTCCAACAGGGTCATTTTCTTCATGCTTCAGTTAATGTTCACATCAAATGCCAGAATAGGAACAAATGTAGTCTCAGTGACTTTGTGGCATGGGTTTTGTTGCTAGACAGGTTGGTCTGAATATTTCAGATATTGTTGATCTCGGATTTTCACACACAGGGTTCGAGGTTCTTAGGCTACAACGGGCAGACACCCACTAAGACAGGACAGTTGAAGATAGGAAAAACACTGCCTTGTGTTACGTTTTGGAGATCCAGTGCTTACTGCAGCCTCAGATCAGCAGTTTCTAAAATTCTAAAACTAGCCCTTCTGACACCGACAGTTGTATAGTAGCAGTTGGAAGTTTACATACATTTATCATGGATATGCATGTCCTGGTAATATTGGGCTTCCGATGATTGCTTTGAAAAAGCAATAGTTTAGTGCACAAATTTTGTTTAACAACTTAAATTGTTAAATCAGTGGTGCTAAACGTTCTAGAATGTCTTTTAATGTGCCAAGATAAAGTCCTCTTAACTTCCTGTTAGTGATTGACTGACTGCAGCTGGTAGCGTCTCTGTGTCCTCATATAAAGGGTTTGTTTGATCGCATTGGATTGGCTTAACCAACAGACAGCACAGTGGAGATCTGAGAAAGTCAGGAATGTCTCTTGGAGCCATTTCTTAACAACTGCAAATTCCAACGTCATCTGTTCAAACAATTGTGCGTGAGTGCATGTTATTGGGAAGCACAACCACTGGAAGAAGATCAAAACTTTCACCCTTAGCTGAGAGAAATTGGTTCAGATGGTAAGGAACCCCTCAAGTAACACCAAGGCACAGGCTTACCATTAAATAAAAGCTGCTGGAATGCCAGTATCGCTGTGTACAGCCAACCATGGACTGACCTACATCACCATGGACTGAGAGGCTGCCATCCAAGAAAGAAGTTCCTGCTCCAGAATCGACACCTTCAAGATCGAGTACAAGCTTTCTGGAGGAAGGTTTTATGGTCAGTTGTGACAAAGATTGAGTTGTTTCACCTCTATGACCAGAGGGATATTTGGATGAGTAAAGGTAAGGCAATCAAGCCTTAGTGCACTGGTCCCAACTGTTAAGCATGGTGGTGGTAGCATCATGCATTTGCTGCCAGTGGAACTGCTCACAAAGTGCACAAAATGTATGGGAAGAATGAAGAAAAAACCTCAGAAATCAGCTAGATGGTTGGACATAATCGGGTGTTCTAAAAGGACAGTGACCCAAACACAAACAAAGCAGGTTGTGGAATGAATAAAGCAGGCGGACATTAAGCTTTTGGAATGGCCTTCCCAAAGTCCTGACTTCAACAGCAACTGGTCAAGTCCCAACTTCTTAAGGGACATTTCACCAAATACTAGGTGTGTAGTATTTAAATCTTTGACCCTGTATGTATAATTTTGACCCTGTGTTGATTTCAGAAAACACCAAAAACTTGTGCACCAAATTCTTGTTCTTTTTCTGTTAAATATTTCTTTATGTCAAACAAATCCGATGCAAAGTATAAAAAATAAAAGACATGTAGTTTAGTAGGTCAAAAGGAATCAAGACATGGACGGGATGTTTCTGCTGTTAAAATACACAATCTGCAAACGGGCTTGAATCTGCATCCCAAAATATTGAATGTGTGATATTTTTGTCAGCATATACTGAGGCAGTGGCTCTGCCAAACAAGCTGACATCTCTTTGTCAACCGCCAAATAATTAAAAGTTCTTTCATCTAGATTGTATTTGTTCGAGCGTATAGACATGCAGGGAGTGTTTCTGTTCTGTCTTTCAGTTAGCCATGGAAAAAAAAATCGAAATAATACTCTCATACTCACCGGGATCACTAGCTAAGTCAAAGTCACTTAATAACAGTACTATTCAAGTAGAAGATGAGGTCACACCGTCTGTTAAACAGAAGTTATTATTAACACAGTGCACACGAGGAGAATTTTGGTCATTTTGTTTCCTAATTTTGAATTATTCTGTTTTGTGCTGCTAATCTCTTCAGTCAATCTCTTAAGTCACTTTCAGATCTCTTCACTTTTTGGATAGTTTCCTTTAACCGAGAGAGGGATAAAAATAAATCGCCCTTTAACCCCAACAACTAGTCATACACTGTATGCTTACATCACTTCCATGGCAGTAATCCAGACTATGTGTACAGACCTGACTGGGCTTCTGGTTCCACGATGCGTCACTTTTTTTCCCCAGTCTGGTGTTTGCTCTCATGCAATAATCCTCGGTGATGTGTGTGGTGTAACTTTACCTCTCTTGCGTCTTCCTAGCTGTATTGTAGTAGTTATAGTGTCTTTGACACCTCCTTTTATGTTGATTTTGAACACCTGCTTGTGGGTCAGTGGCTTTTCAAAAATGTAAGTATTATTGGACAATTAAAACCGTCCAAGAATGCATCAGATGTATTATTTATGCTGCACAAATGTAGGGACAGTAAACAAGAAAAAGTCTCTTGTAGCTGAAATAAATTCATCACAGCCATCTAGAGTGCTCCAGCCTCCTTTCCAGATGGGTTTCCAATGATAAGATGGTGCCTAATAGTGGATGAAGGACAGTTTCCTTATTTTTTTCTAAGACCTCAGACACAGCAGCAACTGTAAATTCCAATCATAGATAGAAGTGTACTCTAAATAATAAGGGCAAACAATCCATTATAAATATGGATCAAAAGCGAATCAAATCTTAATATCACAGTAGAAGATGCACTGTCCACATTAACCACACATCCTCCCAGGCACTAAGTGCTAAAGCAGAGACACCAGTCTATTTCCATTTTACTGTGCATTACTCTGCAACTCAGGGGACGTCATTGGGTAATAGTCTTAAAGGCTCTTAGGAAGGAAAAAAAATATTTTTCCCACGTCAGGTAAACTTTCCCCTCGTCATTGGCAGCTAATGTGTTTGCGTTTCACGAATGTAGTAGAAAAAAGCTTTAATTGACTGTCAGATTTCTGAATGTCAAGGAAATTTCAGCGTGTTTTCACAGCTTTACTGTAGCAGTGTGCTTTGGCATCAGTCAAAATGCGAACTTCGTACCTGCTGCAGTTATTAGGAACAAAAAATTCAAGCCTTTATGCGAGCACAGTGGAAAAGCCTGTTTCTACTAATCTGGAAGTTGTTACAGATATTTGCGTGTTGTATTTAATGAAACACTGAGGTTTTTTTTGTGTGTGTCCTTTTTAGTTTAAGAGGTTTAATGGCATTGTACTCCATTAACGTTGTGATTTCAGTATTCAAAAACTGTCATCTCAAACCCGGTATTTAAACACCCTTACATACCCCTAGTAATAAATAGCCTGAGGGCAGTTATGTACTATGTGCTTGTGCGTCTTTTGAGTGCACGTCAGGAGGTTGCGTGTGGATGCTCTCACAGTAACGTGAGCATGTTCTATAGGAGGCACTGTCACATGAACCACATCACAACTGACTGAATTAGACAGTGACCAAGGCCCAAAACTGTGCCGTTATAGTTTAGGAATAATAAATGGATGAAAGCACAGGCATTATGTTTTTTTTGAAAACAACATTCCCTAAGCTTTCTGGGTTTCCCCACCATCTATATTAGACAATAATGTAAGATTTATGCACGAGTCTTCCGCTGGACACTAGTGCATGTTTAGACCAAGACCTTTGATCTAAATTGGTAGATAATGTGTTTGACCACTATGAAGATGGCACCTCACTCCCTGGCTTTGATTTCAGTAATGGACTTGTTGTCTCTTTACCAAAGCATAATTGGCCCTGATGCATTTCCTGCTCAGCCGCTTTGATAGCAGGTTGCTCTCAAGAGTAGACAGAGTTGTGAGGATCTTATGACCTATTAGAATTTCACATAGCCTTAGTGCCTCTGCTGAGGTTTGGGGTAGCTCTGTAGCACATAGTCACCAGATGAGGATCTTTCTGTTTTAATCTCTTCTTTGCTCTTTCAACGGTATGTCTATTTAATTATGGGCACTAAAAGCAGTATATGTAAAAATGAGCTTATGGGCCAGTTCTTTGAGTTCTGTGCTTGTGAACAGCAGTCCATTTTCACTAACCTTTTCTTCTGCTGTGCCGTACAGGGCAAAAATAGCTTCGCTGTCTGAAGTTTGACTTTCAGGAAGTTTAATTTTAACTGACTCCAGAGCATGGCATCTCTTTGGCGGTGGCGGATGTAATTTACATCCATTTCTCGAAATTTCTGTGAGTTCTATAAGAAGTCTGACGCCAGGTAGGGTTTACCTTAGGAGTATTTCACAGTGCCACGTTGCTGGACTTGTGTAAAGCAACCCTATCAAATCTTCCTTGTGTGCCAGTGTTGCTTCTTGGATTTGTTGTCCTTGAGTGAAGAGATGGTTATGGAGACTATGGCTATTTGGCACTTGCAAGAGCCCAAAGCTTGGTTCAATATTCCCACATTTACATAAGTTCTTTCAGTCTCATGTGAGCTTTAAACAGGCAAAGGCATGCTCTTTGGTCTCTAACAGGTATCTTGGCATCCCACATTCAGCTTGTTGGTTAGGCCCCCCCAGTAATGAGTTCTAGGTAACATGCATACTTCTTCTTTCAGGAGCAGGATGGTTGTTTCTGTCTGATTCTAGATTTGAGAGAGCTGAACTGGTTCCTGAAAGCTCTCTCCTATTATAAATACAACATTATATCATCACCTCACACATGCAAAAGTACCTAGGTGATATTCACCACATTTTAGTGGTAGTGTGGTGTTTACATTTGTAACTAGTGATAACCATGGCGCATCAAGGCTTGCACATTATTATGCTATTTTTGTCCTTGTAGATAAAGTGAGAGTCAGTGGGATCAGTGGCTTGTTGTGTTTGGGCAGCTGCTTCTGACACTAGCTCTGACTGTGGTGGCTGTGATGGCATCAGCCAGGGGATACAAAGAAAGCTGAACGTCTTTTATACATGCACCCACACAAAAATGCATGCACACAGTCAGCGCTAGGCTGGAGGGTTAGAGGGTTGTCCAGTCCCATGAATAGAGCAGTTTTCCTAGTCATGTGAGAGCACTGTGTTTATGTTAAAAAAAGAAATCCTAAAACATTTTTTTTACGCTGAACTATACACACACACACACACACACACACACACACACACAATATTAGATGTAAGACAGAAAGTAACTCAGTTCGCAAAACAAGTACTCCGAATCAAAAGAGAGTTTGTGGCATGATTGGCCTTATTTGATAGATGACTCTTCCTTTCTATTTGATGTTCTATTTTCTTTTCTATGTGGTGTACACATTTTTTGAATATACAGAATGCTTCGAACTTGCATGAGTTATCTTGGCTTAAACTTACTTACCACATACTTATGTTGTTTTTGCACAATGGTAATTAAAGCCTGACACTTCCTGCTCTAAGTGGCATTTACCGGATTGTTTTCTTGATATTCATGATGGTATGAGACCTGTTTTCTAAAGAGCTCTAGTCAGTTAAGTTTAGTTAGGCTTCAAACTCCTTTCCTAACGTTAGGGTGACTTTTCTGTCTATCTGTATACGAACTCCAACAAACAGGGACCATTTTTTATTATCTTTATATAGCCAAATATAGAATTTGATTAAAAATAAAGGAAGAGCACTTTAAGCCCTTGGGTACTAATGAACATTACATGATAATTCAAACATTCAAAGTGTTGCACATGGATTTCATAATTTAGAAAGCACATTGTTGGTGGCTTCCTGTTTGTAGCTGTTGCCTCAATAATTTGTTAAATGCTTCTCAGTGTGTTGTGTCGAGAAGGTTTACGTATAGGAAGGCAAAGAGTAATTTAATGCACAATAGAAATTCAACTGAATTACTTAAGATTATTGTTCATTTTGAATGGACTCTTAATATCTGTTCATTGTGATGGTGAATTATTGACTCATATGACTGATTCATATGTCCATGACATTATTACTGAAAAAGTCCACATGTGTAAGTTTTCCCTGTGAGTATGACTCTGATGGTAGAGGCTGAACGCTCCATTCCAGGGGCTTTCTGATGTGTGACATTAATATCACCAAACTGAAAGAGATAAATGGACATTAACCACATTGAAAGAATGAATCCTTTTAGATTTTGTACACTAATGAGTGGCTTTGCACTTTTTGGGTGGGTGGTGTTCTTGTATGATAGTTTTGATATTACAAATAACAAAGACTATTTTATGTCCTAGCATACTATGTCCTACTATTACATTTATGGCACTTGGCAGACACCCTTATCCAGAGTGACTTATATTTATAGCAGTTGAGGGTTAAGGGTCTTGCTCAGGGGCCCAACAGTGGCAGCTTGGTGGTGCTGGGGCTTGAACCCCCAACCTTCTATTCAGTGACCCAACACCTTAACCACTGAGCCACCCCTGCCCCTACCATGGCACAATGAACCCTGGGCTTGGTATACTGTATGCAGTTTGGTATACTGTATGCAGTTTTACAGTTTTATATTTTTGTGGGTTTCCTCCAAAATAACATATTGCTAGGATCAAATAATGTGCAAGTGCACAGTCCGCTTTTATGGACTGACATCCCATCCGGGGTGTATTTCTTTCTCATGCCCAGTGTTCCCAGTATAAACTTTAGACTCCTCATATTCCAGACAAGGATAAATGAGTTACTTGAATAAATGAGTGAAATGAATCAATCAGGATCAACTTGACCGCACTAGGGTCTGCTGAGCCCTCTCTCTCTCTGAGACCTGTCAGTCAATCTGTCTCACTGACAGTATATTTTGAAGCTTGTGTAATAGTTTTGGATTAAGGCAAACTGCAAGGCAAAAAGTAGGGTTATAGCCCCAGTCCTACATAATCAAACTTAACAGCCTTTGAAGTTAAAGCTTGAATGTTTAGTAATCCTATGTCTAAGGTAGCAATTAAACTGATATTACCCATGGAAATGAAAAGCAAACTGGTTATATGTATACATGTTATGAAATTTAGATTATACATATGATTTTTCTTTATCTCCAGCATATACACAGCAGAAATGAATTACTGCAAAAGTAGCAGGTTACACAATAAGTGTTTTCTTTTCCTTCCTGGGATCAGTGGCATGTACAGAAAGTTAATCTTTAATCAAATATTAGCAGATTAATATGGAGGGGAATTTGTGCCAAATTGAAAAGCAGTCACTGCAGTGCCAAAACGTGAAATGAAATGCACACAATGTATTGTTTTTCCATTGTGACATGCAGAATACGTGCCAAAATGGAAATACATAACATTGTTTGTCACATCGCTTGACCTCTTTACTAAAAAACAATACATGATCATTGGCATTTCCAAAATGACATGCTGAATTTGCGTCACAATTAAATACAGATCATCACGAACCCTTACACTTACACCCTTAAACTCCGTGGAGTTTAGTATTTAATTGTGACACGAATTCAGCATGACATTTTGAAAATGCAAACCATCGTCTGTTGTTTTTCAGGAAAGAGGTCAGGTGATGTGAAAAACAATGTAAAAGTGGTTTTGTTTTTCATTTTCGAACATATTCTGCATGCCACAATGGAAAAACTATACATTGTGGGCATTGCATTTCACGGTTTGGCACTGCAGTGATTGCTTTTCAGTTTGACACGGATTCCTCTCTCTCAGGTGTTTTCAGGTGCTTTCCATGACTCGGGTCCCATTTAACTGAAAACTGTGTGAGCTTAGTTTTTTTTGGAGCGTGATTTTGTTGGAGCGTGAAAATATGGCTCAGGAAAACTGAGAATTCCATTCATTCAAGTCAAGACCTGTAAAAGAATTCTGCATGAACAGAGAGGGGGTGTACTCAGCAGAAGCCTTAAAGAAAATCTGCATGTAGAGGTAAAGAACATTTGAGACATATAAGTGAGCATGTTGTGTATATCAATAGGCTTCTAATGTATGTTATTAGAATTGCACATGCCTCACTAACGTCTGCAATCAGGTGACTGTTCTATAAGACAGTAAAGCAAGATATACCTGTTTCATTGTACATGTTCAGACCGATTGTTAAATGTCTATTAGAGATGGCACCAACCAGCAAAATGTATATCAGCAAAAGTTGGATATCTGAGTTAAAGAGGAATGAATCCAGTCTGATTCTGAAAAAGATCTAGCCTAAAATATCAGAACTGCTTGTTGTAGCACGGAATAACCTAAAGTGATGTAAGTCACATGATAATAACAATAGCCACACATGTTAATATAACAGACAATAACTAGCATAGAGGTATTATAATTATTTATTCGATGTTAATAGTCTATGTAATTTTGCACACATTTGAACTGAGAAATTAATGACCTCCTTAACTAATACACTTTTGTGTATGTAAGTCATTTTAATGCATTTCCTCCTGTATGTTTTTTGAGCTGTTTGAGTATTTGACTATTTGACTCTCTTGGGTGAAGTGCTTCTATTAATAACCACTCATTATTAAGCTTAGTAATAAAAAATGGATCTGTATCGAATAATACTCATTGGTATTAAGACTAGTTTGTATTTTATTGGTGTCACTGCATGGCTATTGAGCCTTCTGTAATATTGGTTCATATAAATGTTAACAGAAGATGCTTATGAATTTATATTATCCAGTTGACTTTCTCAGTCCACCTCTAGTGTGGCATTTCGAGAATCCAAATTCGATCCACAAAGGGCCGGTGTGGGTACAGGTTTTCTTTTCAACCAAGCAGAAGCCACACTACTGAAAGTCAGGATCCATTGATTAAAAACAGGTGGAATGAGGTGTGGTTTCTGCTTGGTTGGAAGGAAAAGCTGCACCCACACCAACCCTTTGTGGATTGAGTTGGATACATTACATTTACATTTAGGGCATTTAGCAGATGCTCTTATCCAGAGCGACTTACAAGAGTGCTTAGTCATTAACTTGGAATATCCAAAGCTAAGGCTGGTAGACCTGAATTCAGGCTACTTTGAGCTATGATACTGTTTTAGCCATTACTACTTATTAAACATTATTAAATAAGTCCCAGAACCCGAGTATTCCTAAACTACACAAAATCAGTGAAGAACAAGACATAGGGAATACAATAACTGCTATAAGTACGGTAACAGCTTTGAGTTAGTGCTCATTCAAGTGCTCTCGAATAAGGTGGGTCTAGACTTGGCGTTGGAAGACAGCAAGTGACTTCACTGTTCGGACACTCAGGGGGAGTTCATTCCGCCACCTTGGTGCC
The DNA here is from genome assembly GCA_028566375.1 of Leptodoras nelsoni. Taxonomy (NCBI): domain Eukaryota; kingdom Metazoa; phylum Chordata; class Actinopteri; order Siluriformes; family Doradidae; genus Leptodoras; species Leptodoras nelsoni. The sequence goes on from JAOVVG010000023.1 coordinate 10,213,196, forward strand.
AGGACAGAGAAAAGTCTGGATGCTTGCCTCCCATGTGTCTTGGATGACTGTGGGTCGAGTCGAGCCGTACTTGAGGCACAAAGGGCTCTTGGGTACGCATCGGGCTTTGACCATTGCCATCAAGTAGGGAGGGGCTGGACCGTTTTTGGTGTGACATGGCTGAACTTGGGAAGGTTGAATACAAGTCGAGCCCTGGTTTATGGTTTCTGAATATATCTGGTACAATACCAGCGTAAGTGCACAATGTTAAAGTAAATGTTGATGTAAAAAAAAGGGTAGATGTTCCAACAGTATGATGCTTTTAAAGATGTTGTGCACTTTTTATACTGTAGCCTTCCTTGTATTCTGGAAAAATCTGTCAGTACTTTCAGGCAAATCACGCTGTATCAAAGGATTTATGATCATAACATTTGACTGTATTGTAATACACAGCGATGGTACTAACATGATCAGGTTCAGAAACCTAAGGCCTGTTTTCTGGTTCCTTATGATTTTTGCTTTTTGTGTGTGTTTCTAAGAGTTAAGGTTGTTTAAAGTTTTATGTCTATTTATCATTGTAACAAGCAGAGGAACTATTAGGTTTTGGAATTGATCCAAACAGGTTTAAGGTCATAGAAAAAATCTAATGTCTGAAATACTGAAGGACTATTCTTATTAGTGGCTTATTAGGGATATTTCTGCTGATGTTCCCATCATATTTGTAATTGTTAAAACTATTAAACTGGCGTTATGGCACATAACTGCGATACCTACAGTGCAGCTTGAGTTTGCATTCTGATAAGAATGTTACAGGGAAGAAAATGATGAGTAACTGGTTTGGTGCAATTTATAGGAAACACAAAGGTGAAAGTGATGTTCTGCTGAAAGTGTCTGCAGCTGCATACTTACCATTTTAACTGCACCTTTTGTAGTTTATGTAGCTGGTAGTTTTGTAATTTCTCTTTTAACTTTATTGTTGTCAGCACTGTTGAGTATTGCACCTTAATTTCGTTGTACATGCTACAATGGCAAAAAATACTTTCTGACAATTTTGTTCAGGTCATATCTGTGCTTAGTTACCGAACTATAGCCAACAGTCTACCCTACTTTTAAAGACTTACATTCTTTTAATGAAACTGTTAATTTTTTCTTGTTGTTTGATGCATATTAATAAATATAGGTTGATCATAACAACCTTTATAAAACACTGAATAGAATTTATTGAAGGTTTTTATAAGGGTGGTCTTGCAGTGTATTGCTATTGGAATACACTATGCTGTGAACGTTTACAGCTGTGTTTTTATGTACATGTGGTGATTGTTGTTGTGATGTAATATTGATTCCTGTTTTGTATTTAGGGTCCCATGGTTTGGTTGCGGTGTGCTCTGTGCCATGCCTCCCGCCATGACGGATCAGCTGGATGTGTGGGCAGACCCAGTACTGGATGGAAACGATCAGGTGGCTGTGGATTTCCTGTTGCCCTCAGGAATCTACATTCAGATGGATGTTCCCAGAGAGAGCACCATCCAGCAAATCAAACAGGTATGTGGTATCATAAATCATTTTCTCACTCTGCTTACAAAGGAGAGATCGTTTATCTGTCTGTGCCCATTCATTTATCTTACATTTTATTGCAGCCTTTAATTTTGCTTCTACACATGGATAAGTATAGGTCAGTGATCATATCCTTGGCCTGTCTTTCAGTGTCATGTTTTCTGTAATATGACTGGGGTGACCCAGACTTTTCCTGTCGGAATTTTTGCTTGTTAAACAATATACACTCATATAGTCACTCATTCTTCCGGTTGTCCAGTCATGTGCCAATCATGTGGCAGCAGCGCAGTGCATAAAGTCATGAGATTTTTAGTTAAGGTTTTATGCGTCATAATTCTTCATGAAATTTTATATTACCATTTTGTAGTCACTGCTTTCTGTTTGAATTCACCAGTCTATTTTAGTCGTTGATTGGGTTCCCTGTATTACAGTTAAATACACATAGAAATTGGCTGTTTAAAATCAGGTTTATGTCATTGTTTTAGTGATGAATAGAGCTGGGATTATACAGTTTGGTCCTGGACAGTGAGACAATTTCTATTTGTAAATTTGCCTCTGTACGCCACCACAATGGATTTAAAATGAAGCCACCAACATATGACCGACTCAGCCATTTAAGAAGATTTCACTATTCTGCTTTAAGAAGCTCTTGTGATGCTTTCATGGCATGTTTTCTGTCATTATCCATCTACATCATGGAGCTGCAATTCCTGTCAGTTTTGCAGCATTTCAGAAAATCTGAACAGAAATTATAGCTGCATACACTTCAGAATTCATCCTGCTACTATCAGCGTTCACATCAATAAACACCACTGACCTAACATGTTTGACAGATAATGTGGAATGCTTGGGATCATGAGCCCCTCCTTTCCTTCTTCATACTCTTCTCTTCCCATCATCCTGGTACAAGGTAATCTGGTTTCATCTGTCCAAAGAATCTTGTTCCAGAACAGGGCAGGCTTTTCTGTGCTTTCTTAGCAAAGTCTAATCTACCAGTGGTTTGCATCTTGAGGTAAACTCTGTCTGTTTACGTTCTTGATTGTAGACTTTGACAATGACCCACCTACCTCCTCCTGAGTGTTCTTGACTTGGCTAGATGTTGCGAAAGGGTTTTTCTTCACACAAAAAAACCCTGTGATTATCTACTTTATTTGTTTTCTGGTGGCCTTTTTGGTCTTGCTGAGCTCACCAGTGCATTCCTGCTTTTTCAGAATGTAAATATTGACCTTGATAAATGTTAATGTTGATTTGGCTGCTCCTAAAGTTTCTGAAATCTCTCTGATATATCTGTTTTGTTTTGTCAGCCTAATGATGGCCTGCTTCTCTTAATTGACATACCGTATTTTCCGGACTATAAGTCGCACCGGAGTATAAGTCGCACCAGCCATAAAATGCATAATAGAGAAGAAAAA
>JAOVVG010000023.1:10348843-10359019 GCA_028566375.1 Leptodoras nelsoni
CCTACACCATACTAATAAATTATTGTGGTCTAAAATGACAGGTGTTTCAGTTTCATTGTCTAACCCCTGTATATAGTGCTGTGTAAAAGTATTTGTTCCTTTCCAAATTTCTACTGTTTTTCATTTGTCACATTTCAATGCTTCAGCTTTTAAATGATCATTCCATTTATTGAAAATAAAGATTCATTCAAAACATATATAACCCATGTGAAAAAGTAATTGCCCCTAAACCTAATGACTTTTTGTGCCACCCTTGCCCATAACAACTGAAATCAAACATTTGTGATAACTGGTGGTGAGTCTATTACATTGCTGTGGAGTAATCGTGGCCTACTCTTCTTTGCAGAATTGTTTTATGTAGGATATATTGGAGGGTTTTCAATCCTGAACTGCCCATTTAAGGTCTTACCACAGCATCTCAATGGGATTCAAGTGAGGATGTGGACTCGGTCACTCTAAAACCTTCACTTTGTTTCTGTTGAACCATTCAGAGTTTTATTTGCCTCTGTGCTTCAGATCATTGTCCTGCTTAAACCCAACTGCTCTTGAGCTTTAGGTCTTGAATTGAGGGGCGTTGTTCATGGTTCCATCAATTATGACAAGCCATCCAAGACCTGCAGTGGGGGTAAATTCTATTATGTGGAGAAGAAACACCAGGTACAACACTGATATTGCAGTCCCAGGGAAGATGTGGGGGTAACTCAAATGCTTTTGTTATGATAAAGATCTCAATTGCAATTTCAATCAAGGAATATGCATCATGTTTGGTAAAAAATAAAATGCAAACATTTATGTTAGATTTATAGTATTTGGGGTGCACCCTTCTCCAAAGTGACTTACAGAAGTGCTTTGTTGTCTCCATTAAAAACATAGGCCTATTCTCATATCTTAAGAATATTCTCAAGTAACATATCGGTTCCTAGCCTTTGGTTATTGGTTCTTTATTCAGAAGCAAAACAGCCCCAGGAAATCACACTACCACTACTAGGTTTGTCTCTTTTCTATGGTATTCTTTTTGGCGGAATGTGGTGCCAGATGTAACAGGACCCTTGTCTTCAAAAAGTTCCAGCTTTGACTCATCAGTCCAAAGAATACTATCCAAAAAATGGATGCTATTTTTGCCCAGTGTCTTTCTTGTTGTGGAATCACGTACATTAACCTTACCTGAGGCAAGTGAGGTCTGCAGTTGTTTAGATGTTTGTCTGGGTTCTTTTGTGACCTTCTGGATGAGTTGTGGACATGCTCTTGCTCAAATTTTGGTAGGCTGGCCACGCCTGGGAAGGTTCACCACTGTTCCAAGGTTTTTCCATTTGTGGATAACGGCTCTCCCTGTGGTTCACTGGAGTCCCAGAGCCTTAACAATGGCCTTGTAACACTTTTCAGACTGGTAGATTTCTATGACTTTGTTTCACATTTATATTCAAATCTCTTCAGAACATCCATCCATCCAACCATCCATACATCCATCCATCTTCTTTCGCTTATCCGGGGCTGGGTCATGGGGGCAGCAGTCTAAGCAGAGATACTCAGACTTCCCTCTCCCCTGACACCTCAGCCAGCTCCCAGGGAGGAATCCCAAGGCGTTCGCAGGCCAACCGAGAGACATAGTCCCTCAAGCGTGTCCTGGGTCTTCCCCGAAGTCTCCTCCCAGTGTGGTGTGCCTGGAACACCTCCCCAGGGAGGCATCCAGGGGGCATCTGAAAAAGTTGTTCAAGCCACCTCAACTGTTTCCTCTTGAAGTAGAGGCTCAACACCGAGCTCCTCCAGAGTGACCGAGGATCTCACCCTATCTCTACAGAGGAAACTTATTTCAGCTGCTTGTATCCACGATCTTGTCCTTTCGGTCATTACCCACAGCTCATGACCATAGGTGAGGGTAGGAATGTAGATTGACTGGTAAAGACCGGTAAAGATCTGGAGAGGGCAGGTCACCTTTTTCCGGTCTAGAACCATGGCCTCAGATTTGAAGGCTGAATACCCAGAGGGACATGGTCGAATGCCTTCTCCAGATCCACAAAACACATGTGGACTGGTTAGGCAAACTCCCATGAACTCCCATTCAGAACATGCCATCCTGTTATACATTGCCAGACAGGTTCTATTTAAATGATGTTTAGATTCACAGGTCTGGCAGTAATCAAATATCCAAATGAATTTGGTTAAATGGTTGATTTAGTAGCTAAGGTGTATTTTCACATAGGGACAGGTAGGGCCAAACATAATTTTTTCAAAAGAAATCAGCATTTTGTGTTTACTTTGGTTATCATTGTCAAATGTTAAAAGTAGTTTATTATCTGAAACATTCAAGTGTAAAAGATTATGCAAAAATAATAGAACAAATAAAGAAAGGAGTACTTTTTTAAATTTACTTTTAAATACTTTTTTTTATTTACTTTTTTTTGTACATTTCCCCTGAGATGTCTTGGGGCAGTTATGCACAGTGTGATTTGCTATTTTCATCTACTTAGTGTCAGCCTTTAGGAGGCACCATCAAAACCTGATTCCCCAAGCAGTTGCCTGCCATCAATGTCCTGTAGCTACGCCTCTGCCTGGAACACAGAGGGGGCACTTTTCAGTCCATTGTGCATGACCAAGTATTCATAGTGGCTTGATGCAGTGATGAAGGTAATGTCCCCTGCTCAACGAAGATATCTGCTGTGGCCGGAGACATGGAAGGACGAATGTACTCTGAAGCCATTTCCTTGGAATAATCTTCCATGACTCTTTGTAACTGAACGGTGGTAATTTTATTATGTAGAGTAGAAGCACCAAATACAAAGTTTATAGTGCAAGTTTATAGGGTATCTCAGATACTTTTGTAATGCTAAAGACCTCAGCTAGGTCTACCGATTGCAATTTCAATCAAATAATAGGCATCATGTTTGCTAATAAAATGCAAACTTTGGCATTAGATTTGGCATGCACCCTTCTTCAGACTTATAGAAGTGCTTTGTTATCTCTATTAAAAACACAGGCCCATTCTCACACTTGTTCAAAAAAACCGCTTGGTCAGGGCTTACGAATCTCATCAAGCTAAAACCCTGTTAGAGAGGACTTAGTACAGCAACCTCTCGGTTCCTACCCTTTGTTCATTGGTCCTGTAGCCCAGTGTCTGTTTACCACACAGCTGGGAGATGTGAAGAGTCCATACACCATCTACACAACACTACCAGCATTCACAAATAAATGCAACAAACTTGTTTCAATGTAGATAATCACTGAAGAAACCCTCCCACCCCTGTGTGAGTGCATGTGTGTGTGTGTGTGTGTGTGTGTGTATATATGTGTGTGTGTCTGTGTGTGTGCGCATATATATATGTGTGTGTGTGTATATATGTGTGTGTGTGTGTGTGTGTGTGCATATATTTGTGTGTGTGTGTGTGTGTGCATATATATGTGTGTGTGTGTGTGTGTCTGTGCGTATGTGTGTGTGTGTGTGTGTCTGTGCGTATGTGTGTGTGTGTGCGCGTATGTGTGTGTGTGTGTGTGTGTGTCTCGCTACCTGATTCACCACCAGATGGCGTTTTCTTACCATCTATGTGCATAACCATTTGCTGATACCCATAAACCTCCCATCAGTCTCCAGCTTGTGTAGAGGTTTGCAAAGCAATATCAGCACCCAATTGGATCGTTCAGACAACAACCAGTGTTTATAAAATTCACAGAGAGCAGAGGTGTCTGGTCTAGGTCCATTTTACCTACAGCAAATCCACAGATTTAGTCACAGAAATGTCAGGAGGAGCCTAAAATTGGATGCATTACATTATTATTTAGCTAATGCCTTTTAATTGTTTGTATTTGATCATTATACACCCTGTTAGGTATGTTGACAAGACAAAAATAATGTTAATAAGACAAAAATCAGTTTCATGCCGTTCTAGGGCCAGACTTGATTTCCATATCTATGTGCACGTATGTGTCATGGGTGCTTGTTCTTTCTCTCATGAGCTCCTTCATACAATTCAGAAAGGATGCAAGAGGGGAACATGCCACATACCTGAGCTACAGGGCCTAATGGCGTCAGACATTCAGTTTTTACCATTAGGGCTACTGAGAATGACAGGCTTTATGTCCACCTCAGCCACATTTACAATCTACATCAATACTTCTGTGTTCTCCACTTGAACTTATGGACAATAGTAAATCTTTCTCCACCATTTAGGTCTATTTGGAAGCCAATTCAGGAAGCTGCATTTGCTTCAACAATGCAGAGTTAGGTTATCACCAGAAATGTGAAGGAATTTGGTTGTTCCTTGCCAGTCACTATGCCTATTCCTACTACCTGGGACCTGTCCTTGGTGCTGGAGCATTATCCCTGTGGCCTTTGGACACCACTGATTTAAGGCTTCTGTATTAAAAGGCAGCCCTGTACCTGGTATTCGCCTCAGCCAACTGTGGCTTTACCTTGTTCCTTAAGCCACAATATGCCTAAGTGCTTCCCTGTTTACCTGTGCAGTATGGGAGCTATCCATTTCTCATCCACCACCTTTTTCCTCAAAGGCTGACTGCACTTCAACCTGTGTGTGCTCTACGAATGTATTTGGACTGGGAGGGTGTTAAGGCAGTGTGAGCCTTTCCTTGGTACTTGATACATACTGGATGCGTACTTCTTTCTATCAAGCCAGACTTGGATGCTTTAGCAGAGGTCAGCTATCTCTCCATTCATTGCTTCAGAGAACTGGAATGCAATCAGGTTTTGATGAATGTTTAAGTTTTATTCAAAAGAATGTTTAAAAAATATATTATTTTCAAAGTCAAAATTTCACATTGACAGAAGACCCTTTGCTATTACAGTCAAAAAAGTACACTGGACAGTGCATGCCATAGCAAAAAAAAAAAGCAAGGACCTAGGCATCTAAAACAAGACCGTGTCATGGCACAGATCTGGGGAAGGGTACTAAAAAACTATGTCGATCATAGTGTCCAGATGCAAATCACGCTTCAGAAAAATACACGTGACTCCCTGACCCTACAGTGTAGCAGGAACGGCTTTGGGATAAGTCAGTGAATGGCTTTCAATCAGTTTCAGCCGATAATAGCAATGGTTGCTGAAAATAACTTTAGGAATTAACCCTCTTTAAAGACAACCTTTGTGTTCCGTGTTCAGCACATTTCTGTAGAAGATCTGTAGACCTGGAACACATGATAGGTGAATCATTGAATAGGATTTTCTTTAAGGAAATTGTTGTTTAAGGAAATGTAGTTTCCATTGGTACAGTGTAAACCGACTTTCTAATGCATTTGAACTCTTGGATGACACTGTAAGTAAAATATTAAAATATATACTACTGTTGTACATTTACCTTTCAGGAACCCAGTATAATAGATAAATATATGTCATTTTGTACATGTGTATGGCTTTTATTTATAGTAGCAAACTGTCTATCACATCTAACATCTGGAAAAGTGAGGCTTTGAGACACGTGTGGAAATTCCACAGATTGTGAAGTTCAACTCATGTGACGTCAGAAGATGCCTGAAGCAATGTGATGAAAAGATCATTGTGTGTACATGACCAAGAACATGCCCGTAATTGGAAAATGACTGCACAATGATCTTTATCACCCAGTGAAAGGATGAACTGCCAAATTTTACGAGCTGTAGTAAATGACATCCTGAACAGGTGAATATAAGTAGTGCTCACTAATGGTTTTTGTTATTGTTTTACCACTTGCTTTGTGTATTGCGACAGTAGATATATAAGATATTGTGAGGTCAGACATTGATAAAGTAAGGCCATAGCTGCCTCACGTATGACTCTGCTCTAAATGACATATCCATTGTATCCTTATTGCTTTTGTAAAGTGATTGCCTGCTCTAAATACTTGGGTTCCAATAATCTTTGTGACACTGGGTACAGGGACATGCTTCTTCATTCTCTGTCATTAACTCCGTTGGCTCACTTGTTAGTCAAGGTCATGCAGGGTTAGAAATATATATGTATGTTCAAGGTTATTGTACTTGTCGTATCTTTGATTGCTGGCACTCCCTGACCTTGAAGAATTATCATAACAGATTGTTTACTTTAAATTAGGCTGAATACACCTACGCAGTCTGCTATTATGCACAATGGTGTTAGGATGATTCAGGAAGTATAGTATGTACAAGAAAACAAACATGATATTCCACATAGCAAATACCAGCACAGCAAGCAGAAATAAATTAATCACATTTAACAGCATTATTAAAGATACTGCTTTTCAAATACTAACTGCGACATTACACAAAGAAAAGACAAGAATACAAAATGTCATTAATAAGTTATAATAAATAATTGAAACTCTTGTGAAAGGCTTGTCTTTGCTTTTAATACTGAGTATCCAGGATATCCAGGTATGTTTTCTCCTTCCAGAAAGAACAGTCCCATGAGAGAAATGTTAGAAATATAACCACGTCTGTGTACTTGCACACTGTTTTTGAAATTGAAAAGCACAGTAAAACTCCCCAGACCGTGCAGCCTAAACTTTTCAGGCACAGTGGCATTTGGTAACAATCAAATCATTGAAGGATGTTAGTTTCAGCTTTCCCTGACTATCGTAGTGCATGAGAATCATGGGCTCATAGTCAGCTGGCACGCAACATGGGCGAGGTGTCACTCCCTTGGTCAAGCGATGTAGACGTGACTTTATCTGAGTGTGCATGCTGGCTGGTTTGTAATTGTGTGGGCAAGAACCATCACAGAAATACATTGTATAGCCAGCAGGAGCCACAATCCAGTCTGACCAGCCGATCTCCTCAAAGGAAACGCTCAGTGATTTCCGACTGCAGTAGCTATCGTCCTCGAAGCTTTCTCCATAAGTGGAACGAGACTTTCTCACTTTGCCCTCCATTAGCTTAAGTTCCAAACAGATCTGCGGAACGGCTTCGGTTTCGCCAACGAAGCCAACGTCAACAATCAGTAAAGCGTCATTAGGCTTCCCAAGCCATCTCTTAACTGCCAAGGTCATATCCATGGTCACATTGTGACCACTTGATGTAAATCTTTTGGAAGTTAAGACCGTCTTTATATAAGAACGGGTGGTTATGTGTATCCTAACCAGAGTTTTGTGATTGTGTTGCGGTTGGTCAAAATTGTTATCCAGAGGTCTTTGAAGTCGCAGCTGTGCTTGTGCCAAGAGAAACTCGTCTGTTATTTGAGACTCCCTGTGAAAAACAGCCCTGAACCATTGAGTCAAGGTTTCAGGATCATTCTGATGAGAATTCAATGGCTGCACTGTAAAGAAAGATATTCATTAAAATGCTGTCATGCTTTCATTTTTTTATTTACTACATGTACTACAAGAATATAATAATAATAATAATATATATAATAAATACATATTATATAGAAGGACCAGAACTGGCTCTAAACATAATAATCTGTTTGTTTATACTTTACACTGAAACTGATCTAAGATGCAAACTGTCCATAGGCTTTATTGAAATTCTTCAAATCTTGATTCATGCAAAATCAGTGAACACTTATTCTACAAAAGACTAGTCCTGGACTTTAAGAATGTTAAGTAGGGAATGTCTTTTGATTCAACAGTTTATCTCAGGCTTAATCTAAGTAATGTCTAATCTATTTCATTTACCTGTGGTATGTAGGAATAAACTGGAGGGACTCTGAAAAGACTGCGTGTTCCTCCTCATGGTCTGATATTGACGGTATATTTTGATTAGTTCCTGATACGACGCCTTTCCTCTTGACGGTGGTGGTCTGTCCATCCCTAAGTACTCCAGCATACTGGTTTTAAGAGCCTCGAGCTGTAGAGTTTGATTTGTTCCTGTATAATCCTGAACAGCTCTTGATCCTCGTAGACAGGAACTAAGTAAGACAAGACAAGCAAAGAGAACATAACATTGCGTGGCTGAGTACTGCATGACAAACTCTTTTTCTGATGCTCTCATTGTAATGGTTGATGAAACTCCAGACATACTTTCCTTTATAGCGTAGCTAACCACGCCCACTGCAGAGGACTGTATGCCTTTCTCTAGTTCATCACCATAATCCACTGCTGTGTAATAGTTGTTTATTTCACAAACACTATGTGTTAATATGTATGTTACATACATAAACCACATATGTATATGTATATGTATATGTGGGAAATAATGAGGGTCATGGTATGAAATAATTAGCTAGAAATATTTTTTATGAATTCATTTTAATACAAATTATGTGGACATGTATTATATTTTCAAGTACTAATACGTCAATGTACTTTTCTAGGAAACTGTACAAATATCTAAATATATACAAGCTCTAGACTGTTAAACAGCACGGATGAGTCATACACCTTACCCTGTCAACAGCATTTCCAGCATTTTGGCACCACCCAACCTTGTGTCCTTCTCACGTTTGTGTTGCTGTCCTTGATCTTTTTATTGTAATTTGCTAATCTTTATCACAGGTTTATACAGGTATATAGAATACAGTAAGGCATAAAGGCTGATACCAGTCATTGCACTCCTGCTTGCGGGCTTATTTTTAAGTCATTCGCACCATTTATTGTACATGGGATATCAAAAAACGCAGATGGACACACAGTAAAACGTTTTTTTCTCAACAAAAAGGTAATCATTTAAATAAACCTGGTAAAACGTTGCACGTGTAGAAAAAGGCTTTCTAAAGAAACCCTTTGAGAAACGATGTGAAAGGTGCTCAGGTTGGTTTCAAACATGTATTGTAATGTTGGTCATGCCAGATTTCAAAGAGAACATTGTTGCATAATCAGGCTCTTTTAAGGGAGAACAAAAGGAAGGTTCTATTTTGAAATATGAATGTGACGTTTACAGCAACGCACTAAAGTTAGTATGCTTCACCACACCCAGAGCAAACTCTCTTTTTGGGGTGGGTGGGATATGGGGAGCCAGACAATACATTTTACAACAAGAAGTTTACAGACAAATAAGTGCAGCCCATTATATTCCCTTTAAATATTATGGGCAGTAATCTTCCAGTTTAACTTTTATTGAAGGCGTACAAACATGTATCTGAATCAATTCTTATTATGCTTTAAATAATATAATGGCTTCTGGTAAACAATATTATCAAATTATGGTAGGTGAGTACAACATGAGCGGGAATATAGGGGGCAAATTAAAGGAAAAAACAGTGTCTCGGTTATATTTTGGGTTTGGTTTTTTTTGCTGGTATGGTTTGGCTTCACTTGCCCCCTTAGAATGAAGCGTCAGTGCAACTCGATACAACATTCCTCTGTCTGATCGCTGTTATGCTAGAATGAAACATTTCAATCCTGATGGACGTACTGTAGATGGTACAGAATCTCAGGGCTCACTGAATGCTCTGATGAAGATAAGAATGATGATTGGAAATCTTTAGGAATTATTTATTAGTTCAATTCCAGAGACTCTATTCTAAGACTCACTGAAGCTGTGCTCGTGGATTGTGCCAGACCAATTTCTTACTAACACACTTTACATTGTTGTTTTCCTTTAATTTGTCCCCCTATGTGTAGCTTCTACCTGAATATTATGAATGGAATGAAAGCTTGGTACAATTAGTCATTAGGGAACAACAATCTAATGTCTAAGCTGTGCTTCTTTTTCTGGCTTCTAAGACACATTCCTTTCACAACAAAGAAAGTAGGCAAACAAACAAGCCTTGGGCATGTTTTAATATTAGAGCACATTGTTCTTTTTCTATGTGACTTTACACATAATATATGGACTTTGAAGATCTGTTCATTGCAAATAATAAATATCCTAGCATGTTAAAAACAAATATCTTTGGATGTTGGACTCTTCGACTAATATTCATCATTGGATCTTTAGGTTTTAAACACATACAAAATGATGAATTATCATGTCTTATTCTATGAGCAGATCATTTTGGTTATGCCGAATTATACTGAACATTGAGAGCATTCTCTCTTATTGCATGTATGCAGGCTGCTGCACTACGGATAGAAAGATGCTGCAGAGGGGAGTAAAAACGGCCGAGAAATTCAAGGGCTGTCCGTTGCCTTACCTGGAGGACATTGCCATGCCACACTACCTTAGCAGAGCTGCCAACTTTATTAAGGACCCCACACACCCTGGTCACCACAAGTTTTAATTGTTCCGTCTGGCAGGTGCTACAGGCTGGCCAAAACACACAAGACAAAGACAAAGTGAGACATATTTGTCACTTGTGCTTGCACACAGTGAAATGCAACCTCCGCATTTAACCCA
>JAOVVG010000023.1:10450090-10460481 GCA_028566375.1 Leptodoras nelsoni
GGTTTCCTCCCACAGTCCAAAGACATGCAGGTAGGTGAATTGGTGATGGGAAAATTGGCCCTTAGTGTGTGAATGTGGGTGTGTATATGAGCCCTAGGATGGATTAGTGCCCTGTCTAGGGTTGGTTCCTGCCCTTGCGCTCAAGAGTTGCCGGCTGGGCCCCGGCTCCCTCGTGACCCCGTAACTGGGAATAAGCGGTACAGATAATGACTGACTGACAATTACCTCAAGTAGATGTAGTTGATCAGTTCAGACATGAGTCTTGAGTCCAAATTTGACTTCTTTACTTCATAACTGGACCTGCTGGATTAATGTTGCTAATAAACACACGACTTATGACTGATGATTAGTCATCTAAATAATCTTGTTGTTTCCATCAAAATACATCACCAAAACTTCTCTCAACCCATTCAAACTACATTCATTCTTTCATTCTTCTTCCAAACTGATCCCACAAGTGTTCAGTGGGGTTGAGGTCAGGACTGCTGGCAGGCCATTCCATCCTCTCCACTCTCAAATTCTGGAGGTAGTCTCAGATAAACCGCTGTCTTCATCATAAGCTGTTTGGCAATGGCATAGAACATTTGGGTAATTCTTCATTAGTGCAACCCACATTCTCAGCTCTACTACCCAAATCCCACAAATGCATGTTCCTTACAAATATGGTACCATTTAAAAGGCTTTCCAATGGTATAACAAAGAATACAACTTGACCATACACAGAGACTTTCCCATTGTCATGTAAGCCAGTTGGTATACAATGCCAATGCACTAGGGGCTCGTACATTAAGACATCTACATCTCAAGACCACAAGGTCACAGTTCTGGGACCAAGGAAGTATGACAGCTGTATTACAATGGTACTTGAATACTATGCTCTACCATTATTTAAAGCATACATGTGCAAAAGTAGGTTTCCAGGTGATTGGGAATGGAGGAGTTTAAATAAAACCAGTTAAACAGCCAGTGAATTTTAGGTCACATGTACTAAGGCATTTGCATTACTGGACACTTTGATAATTCATCTACCATTAATCTTAAAGCTAGTGTCTCTCCTGAAAGTTATGGAGTGATATTTTATTCTTACACTGAAGATATTTGTGCTCGAGATCAAAAGATGATTGCGGAAAAGTGGAAGACTGGTCAAGTCAATTTACCAGACCATAACCCAATTGAGCAGCATTTCACCTCCTAGCTAAAGCAAGAAACCCACCCCCTAAAACAAACAACTGAAAGAAATGGCAGTGCAAGCCTGGAAAAGCATCACAAAAGAAGAATGCAACAGTTTGGTGATATCAGTGGAGCACTTATTGCAAGCAAGGGATATGCAAACAAGTTGAAGACTTATTCCAATACTTTTGCTCACCTAAAAATCGTGTGGTCCGCTACCAAAGGTGCCCAAGAACCCCATTCATCTTTATTGTACAGCAAAAAACAAAAGATTTGGCCTTGCCTTGCCACTGTTTTTATATGAGAAGCAAGACTGCAGCGTTCAATCAGTTCTAAATCTTACAAATAGTCAACCACTCGTTCTTGGACACAGATGGACAGTACAGCAGACGAATGCTTTGAGCTCCTGAACATGAATGTGTATGATGAACAGGAAGGGAGCTATTGAAAATTTCTTTTTCAGACACCTTGCCATGACCTTGACCCAGTTTGGATCAATTCCAAAATATATTCAGCGTATCTGAGGGTCACGATAGTTCCGTATAAAACAGAAACATTCAATATGCACATTCCTGACATACCGTGTTAATGACCGTTTTGGTTAAAAAAGAAAATAAAGCACCCACAAAAGGAACATAAAATCAGTTTTGCCATTAAACAGTAGGCTATTTTATTCATCAAATGCTTTTACCTCTCACTCCATCCATGTTCTATTAGACTCAACATCTGCAAAACTTGAATTAAAGAGTTGGCGTTCTGCAAAAGACATTAAGAAATAATGTCGTGTCGTGTATTTCATCTCCAACGCTAATAACTTCAAATGCAGTGGGTACAAAAATGATTTACCGTTCATAAGTTAAATCAGAAACTGAATTAATACTGAAAAGTATATAACAGGTGACTGAAACATCTTCCCAATATGAGAAATCACTGTATTTCACAGCAAGTACTGATTTCCTGTACTTTGCAAACATGTACCAAATTTATACTATATGGCAAGACAATGCATTTGAATTTAATACAAAATAATGCTCGACAATTTTAAATATGCAAAGCTTTGCTACAAACCGATTCTCAGAAAACTCTGGAAAGATGCAGAATTTAAAAAAAAAAAAAAAAAAAAAAATTCCACATAATGTATATACATACCTTACCTGAAATGGGAAAAGGAAACTTTGTACATATTGGCTCAATAATTCCTTTAACAAATACAATATAAGATTCATGTGGCTTTAAAAAAAAGAAGCAAATGATGGAAGAAAGTTCATCACAATTCTACTTAATGGGGGGAAAAAAAAAAGAGAGAACAACCCTACAAGTCTGAAAACGGTAAATGTAGTTGACCCCTGAGTTTCTAACAGAACTAGTGTATGAGATACCTCAGTACAGTGTGCCATTTAGTGCAAGCCAGCAAAAATATGCTCAATTAAGCAGGAGGTATATTAGGATAGCACCCAGACAGACAATGCACCTCTAATTATTCTTGGTGGCCAAATAAACAGAAAGGGGCAGCCAAACCAGTAGCTCAAATCTCATAACTATACATAGCTTTCCCCATACCCCAACAGAAAATATAAATATCCCTGAAGTTGATTCACAGTATGTAGAGGACTCCAGTGCTACTACGTTTTTTTTGGGACAATCAAGTGTCTTCAAGTTCTCCAGTTAGTGTCTCTTATACAGCCAACTCCTTCACTCACTGTCTCTGTAGTTTACAGTCCGTTTGCCGAGGTTCCGGGTCCGAATGCGTGTGGCTCGCCGAGGTTTCCCATAGGAATTGTCACTGTCCATGTCAGAAGTGGATGGTTTGTGATGTGCGGTTCCTCGTTTTTTTCGATCCCTCAGTCTTCTCTTGGCGTATCTATTTGGACCGCTTTGTGATCCCGAGCTGGAGAACTGAGACTCATTGCTGGATTCCTCCTGGCTCTCAGAGTCTCTGCTGCAATCACTGCTGTAGCTCTCGCTGTTCTTCCGTTTCCCAGATTGCCGTTTTCCTCGCTGACCAGCGCCTCCAGAGAGTTTCTCAGATTGGTGCCGTTTTGAAGGACCGTTCGTAGCTTTCTCCCTACTTTCCGAATCGCTCTCAGATTCTGAAAGTTGCTTGAACCTCTTCCCTTTGCCTGCTGAAGGTTGGCCTGAAGCTTCGCTTTCATCACTGGCATTGCCATTTTCTTTATCTTCAGATTCTGAAGTGCTGATACGTTTCCTTTTTGATGCTCCTGATAATTTTGGGCGACAGCTGGTGCCATCCTTCACTGAATCAGTGTGTCCCCTGCCATTCCATGACGGCTTTTCTCCCTCAGAGTCAACGTCTTCCTCCGAGTCTGCGACGTATTTCTTCTTGGGAAGGGCTCTCAGGGTAGGTTTTCTGGAAAACGATCTCTTATCCTTTTCTGAGTCATCGCTATGTCGCCACTCTTCACAAGAATCACCCTCTTTTTTCTTACGTCTCTGGTTTGAGGACGCTTCACTCTCAGAGGTGTTGGAGTCACCATTCAGACTCTGAGATTTGGCTGGTCTTTTTGATTTGTTCTTTCTTACCAGTGAGCTTTTTTTGTTCGTGATTTCTTCTTCTCCACTGCTGCTCTCATTTTGATCTTTTCCCTCGTGTTCGTCTTCAGACCTGATTTTTCTCCTTGCAGCACCGGATTCCTTGACACCTGATTTTAATGCTATGGCTCCAGGAGCTGTACGGGATTTTGAGGCAGATACTAGTTCTTGGCTTTTTGATGTCAAGTTATTGATTTTCTCAGAGTACTTAAGGTCGTGTGTGTGTAATTTTCTTCCATTTTGATGAGGGTGTTTCTCAGCCTTTGGAGTCTCCGTTTCCTCATCAGACATTTTTGAGGTATTCGAATTGCTTGGAATATTTCTCCGTCGTCTGGTTTTACAGTGATTCTCTTCCTCCTCGTCGCTCTCATTAATTTGTTTGATCTTGCATACCGCAACTTGTGCAGTTTTCCTGGTGAGTTTTCGCCTACTGATGGAATCCTCTTCCTCCTCATCTAAACTCTCATTCTCGCTTTCTTCCTCGTTGCTGTTGTCCTCACTCTCATCATGGCTGTCCTTTCGGTGACCATTGACACGAGGAGAATCTTCTGAAATCAAAAGATAATCAAAAGATTTCATAATACGTTTACATAAAAAGTTAAAGCATCAAATCAAAGCAACCAGTTATAAAAAAGCATCTCATAAAGCCCTGCAAAATGATGTCCATCAGCCTGTTTTACACAACTCTGCATTTATAACACTAACACTTATTTTATACAGCATTAGTGCTTATAGATGATTTTACTGTTACCCAATTATTGTATCGAGTATTTTTGTTTAGATATCTCCCTTTAGTGCACATTGACACTGCTTTAACAAGTCACTTGAATAATAGTGGACTGATTTTCTGGAAGATTGGTGTTTTGTTGATAGAATTGAGAGCATTGTCCAACATGTTGCTCCAAACAAATCAGGGCTGTCCAATCATAGGGCCGGAGTGGGCGCAGGTTTTCATGTCAAGAAGCCACAATTGATTCCACTTATTTAGTTAGATGACCTTGGCTATCAATAGACTATCAGGTGTGGCGTCTGACTGGTTGCAATGAAAACCTGTGCCCATGCTGGCCCTTATAACACTGGACATAAATCTGACCAACAATCAGCCACTCAAAATGTCTTTTTCTGATAACTGTGAGTGTCCAACTGCAAGTACCCTTTGCGGTTTTGCATGTGCGCTGAATGGGCTAGGATTCTGCTCATCATGGCTGCTGAACAGGCTGTTAGTTTGTAGTCTGTAAATTATTTCATAATGTGCAATTTGTTTCACTGTGCTTTATTACCGAGACCCTCCTGAAGAAGTGCCAGATTATGACAGAAGCTATACTGCTCCTGAATCCTCTTTAAAAAGGGAGATTCAGGGGAACGCTAAGTGGAAGCACCACCTCCTAGTCAGTCCACCCATACAAAGCATTGAGAACTCTAGGGAAACTGCGACTCTGACCTGGATAAAAGCGGTTACTGAAGAAGAATGAACAAACCTTCGGCCATGTTGGTGCATCCTGCATTTCACCTTCTCTACCACTCAATACACGTGCTGTTAATGTTATTCTTCAAATGTTAGACATAACGTATGACATGTTACCACTGGGTTGGTGTGCACAGAATCCATCACAGAATAAATTCTAAAAAAACATTTTACTGCTCCTACCCCGCTGGTCATTCTCCTCAGACTCTGAGCTGCTCTGGATAACTGCAGCACGTTTGCCAGGCCTGGAACGAGCCTTGTGCTCTGAAGTATCCTCTTCCTCAGATGCGTCAATACGCTTGGTTGCAGCCATAGTGGTTTTCCTGGGCTGGCGACTCTGCTCTGTGTCGTCCGTGTTTTCCATATTCTCGTCTTCAGAACCTTCCAGGTCAGAGCCACTGCTCTGTTGAAGTCTTCGCCGCTCTGTGCGGGAAAATCTGCTGCTAAGCCCGTTCGTCTGACCGTTACCATCTGAAGTACAACAGAATTCTTGTTAGGGATATTTTAAAATAAACAGCACAGATGATGAAACATATTAAGCCTATATGATATGATATATGATAGCTAATCAGATACAAATACAGTATCATGGAATTAGCCTCAGTTCAAAACACTCCCCTGTGGGATTAATATCAGATTCAACTCAATTAATCCAAGTTAAGGATTCTGAACCTCTGCTTGAAATGAAATCCATTGACTTCGGTGTGCAAGGACCATTACTTGTGTCTACCTTGCTTTCTTTTCTCAGCCCTCCGAGTGACTCGCTTCCTGCTTTTGGTTCTGCTTGACTGCAGTCGTTTTAATGAGCTGGACTTCCCAGAATACTCATCATCATCGTCATCGTCATCATCATTCCCAGTCGAGCAGTCAGTCTCACTTCTGCTTTCAGTTACTGTGGATCCAGATGGAACAGCTAAGATAAAGTGAGCTACAGTTTGAAGATAAAAAGAACATTTGGCAGCACAGAAGACTCACCATTCTTTCTCCTCGCCTCTCTGTTCTGCATGGCTCTCCGTGTCGCTCTTGTTTCTCGTCTGAACGACCGAGAAGACGAAGGGAATTCTTCTTCCTTCGAGTCACTCAGTGAGACTTCACTCTCATTTTCTGATTCTAAAGTGATACAAAGCAGATAGAGACAAAATTCCATGTTACAGCAGACAAGTTAAAGTTCCTGGTTTAAACATTGGGTGTTGCCAAAGTGAGTCAGACTATCTTTCTCCCATTAAAAATATTAAAACTGTGAAAGACTGTGAAAGATTAGACTTCTGAATCAATGTCCACACCAAAGTAATAGTCCAGAGGATGTTTGTGTGTCTGGAATGTGCTGCTGTAATGCTGGTGTAAAGGGAGTGAACAACATTGGTAAAATTTACCCGTATCTTCAGACTTGTCTTTCATTTAGATGACCCTGGTGTAGGAATTAACGTGAGAAAGTCCATATGTCTTAAGAGCAATGCTGTGATGATGTAAATCATACCTGATCGAGATGACGCACTCTTATTGGAGTCCTCCATTGACCTGTAGGTAGAACTGAGCCGCTTTCGCTTTTTGCTGCGATGGCGCTCTGCTGTAGAGGACTTGGCCGAGGTAGATTTGGTTGTAGGCGGTTGCACTTGTTCCTGAGTTTTAACAGCAGCCCTCTTCTGACTGACGAAACAAAATAAATCAATCAATCAAAGACAATTGAAAAAGAAATAGATGCTGACTGATAAAAAATCTAGTCATTCTAGCTACAATAAAATCAACTGGTTATGGAAGAACAATCGTTATCAACATGAAACGTCACAAAAAATGAATAAAATACTTACTGTACATATAATAAAATGGTAAAAGAACAGCCATATGAAAAGCCCACCTAGTGGATTCAACCCTGGGAGGAGGAAGAAAGGGTTCCTGCTGCTGCGCTCTCTTTTTAAACCTCTGACTGCGTCTCAGCTTCAAACTGCTTTTAATTGCAGACTTGTAGTCAGATATGATTTTCCGAATGCGCTCCTCAAAGAACGCAGACAGACGCAGAGTCATACTGTAAATCTGTAAAAATGTAAGAAACAAACACATTAGGCACAGCATTCACAGTCTGTGCAAGAGCTTTATATAGAGTAAAGAAAGCATCACATTGTAACTCAGATGCTTGAAAACAACTTGCTAAAATTAGTTGTAAAATATGATCTTCTATAATCCAAATACACTTTACACAGACTATCACAAAAGTGCACAAGAAGTACTCCATGTCACAGGCACATGAATGCATCCAAATAGTTCTGATTAAGAAACCATACCCCCCCCAAAAAAGCCAACTTGCCTTTGAACGTTTGTTTGGTGTGTAGGCTTTAGCATTAGCAAAAATAAGCCTGGTGTCTTTGCATAGTTCTGTGGGGTTTTCGTAGCGGTCTTCTTCAAGGGTACGTCGAACGGTCTCCAGATCCATGGGAGTGTCGATGATTTCTAAGTAGTCCTAAAGCAGTGACGTGGAACAAGAGTGAACTTTTCTTCAATATCATTCTGAATTAAACGAGCAAAAGATTAAATAAACTTTGGACAGTAAACCTTTGGCTGTTTGGGTTTTAAACTGTGAACTTCCACAAACTACATTTACATTTATGGCATTTGGCAGACACCCTTATCCAGAGTGACTTACATTTATCTCATTTATACACCTGAGCAGTTGAGAGTTAAGGGCCTTGCTCAGGGGCCCAACAGTGGCAGCTTGGTGGTGCTGAGGTTTGAACCCCCAACCTTCTATTCTGTAACACCTTAACCACTGAGCCACCCCTGCCTACTTCCAGGATAGCATACAGCTTGAAAAACATTAAATTGGTATGTGCTGTGCTACTGTGTGAAGATTACTGTTTTTAAAGACAGAATTATGATCTCTGAATTATGTTCAATCATACCTGATACTCATTCTGATCCACGGGCTGACGGAAAGGCTCGGAGTCCTCACACTCGAACATATAATCCAGCAGCCGTTTACACGCATCCTTCCATGCGTCCCTGTCCTGCACCAGCTCCATCTGCTTAACAGACAGACATAGGAGACATCACATTTTACTACTAAATTCAGATTAAATAGAAGCCCTACTTTCTGATGCTAGTAAGAGTTCTGGACCAGGCTGTAGAAATGCTTCATGGCAATTTAATCAAATGAAATAAAAAACAACTAAATTGTATTTCCAAGGTGTCTGCAGTGTTTCTTACACAAGGCACAATAATATGACATCTAAATAAATGCACAAGACTATTAATAATCATTTTTCAGGGATCCACAAACTTATGGTGTAAGTAATCGGTCCAAGTTTCAGCTCTTTAATTTAACCCCTTTTTTCCAAATTAAAATATCAAGAGCTACCTGATGAGACCTTCGCCCAGTAGATGTGCCTGGTGCATCAACATCTTCCATATCCTGAAACAGTATAAAGCATTGATGAAGACAGCGAACACGACGAGTTATCTACAGTAAAAAAAAAAGGAACCTAGGTCACCTCATCCTCACTGTACTCCATGTTTTCAACCGCATTGTAAATCTCCATAATATCCGTACAGTGTGGCTTGCTGCGGAATGAAATACACAAATTGTGAGTAAAGCCATATATAAACTACTCTCATATATAAGTATTGCCAGTAGACCTACCTAATGAACTTTAAGAGGGTGTCTGTTATAAATTTTGCTGATTGTGCAATCTTGCTACGTGGTTCATTGAAGGTCCTTGCGTTGTAATAAATATACCTCGTGTCCCAAATTAGTGCAGATAGTCTCCTGAAAATAGGAATGCAAAACAAGACGAGGTAATATAAACAAAGCTAGGGCGAGTCAGCTCAAAAGCAGACTGGAATTTACATCAGGCATCAAAGTTTTGAAGCTGACATCAAAGTATGGGCAAACACAGTGGGGGTCTGGTCATTAAAAGACCATGAAACAATTACTACATCATTTCTGTATAAATAAACTAAAGCAACAAGATAAATATTATTTACATAAAATCTCAAAATATTCATTTACCATGAGAGAAATTTGACTAATGTGAGACTAGCAGATGCTGTTCTACACACTCAGGTTGTACATCCTTGTTCTCTCTACTAAAGATATTTTTTAAATAACACACAAAATGTCATATCCATAGCTGGGACGCAACTGAGATTTCTAGTAGTTAGCAGAGACGGTGTAAATTTCCTCCCATATAAGATTCACCTGTAGAAGTTGTGTTTCAGCCTCATGCGGATGGAGCCCAGGTCAATGGGGTAGGCGATTACAGTACAGTAAGTGGGATATTGTACAAGGTCCACTGGGCCAGAGAAGGGAGCTGCAATATCTGTAAGACCATACAGAAAAATACATACATGTTAGCGTTTCCACACAGGTCTTGACAGTAATACAGAAACAACTGTAGTAGTTAAGAACTGAGAATTAATTCAGCTGTTTCCAGTACACACACCTACTGTGATGAGCCGGTCTATCCCAGCAATGATGCGCGTGCACTCTTCTTCTCGACTCCTCCCGCCCCACTCGTCGTCCTGCGGCTTGTACAGGATGTCAGCTCGTTCCTCATCTGTGACCGGCACACAGTCACCCTCCGCCTCTGGACGTTGAGCTACACGAATGAAACGCACTGTGAAATACACTGCAACTCGTCTCAGTGTTAACAGGACACGGATAACGTGAGGATTTCTGCTCATTTTAAAGTTTAAGACAAAGGTGATTACCAAAAAAAAAAAAAAAAAAACACCTTTGAATTTTGGAATTTGTTTCCACTCTGTCCTGCATAAACGGCAATAAAAGTTTATAATAAAAATGTTAATAATAAAAAAAAAAAGATTTCCTTGATGTAAAGTGTCCTTGGGTTTGTAAAAGGTGCTATATAAATGCAACATTATTATTATCATTAAAAAATTACAGTTTCAACTGAGGATACTGAATGAATGGAAGAAAAAGATTTGATACTCATGCAAGAGAAGGTCCCCTGCAAATGTCACTTAAATATTCAACTGATTAATATATTTAAATCCTAATGAATGAATTATACTAGCTAGGAGTGTGTCGACATCTTTTCTCTTGTAAAGAATACCATCTTATATAAAAAAGCATATTTACATGCATGCATATTCTAATATACAGTTGAAACCAGAAGTTTACATACAGTGGTGTGAAAAAGTGTTTGCCCCCTCCCTGGTTTCCTGATTTTTTGCATGTTTGTCACACTTAAATGTT
>JAOVVG010000023.1:10961282-10971795 GCA_028566375.1 Leptodoras nelsoni
ATGAAGATTGGCCACCAATTTAGCCATGAAACCTCCCACACTAAAATGACAGGTGTTTCAGTTTCATTGTCTAACCCTGTAGACATATATATATATATATATATATATATATATATAAACTTATTCATGTGAGAAATCAGATCAAAGAATGAAATGTGGAAAATTACCATGTAAAATTAAATGAATCATGGGGGGTGCAACGTATGTGATAATATAAAAATAAATTAATAAGGTAAAAAAAAAAATAAGTGTCAAACAAAACATAGGATGTGACATTTCAAATGCATTTCTGTAAGGAACATCATTTTCACACGTGAATATGTGAAAAGCAAATAAGGGTGCATTTCATCAAGCCGTGCCTTGAAATTGCACGTCAAAAAGGAGAAATGAATTGAGAAAAATAGCCTCATATAGCCCCATGTGTCATGTAAAAACATTTTGCATGTAAAAATAAATATGTGAATTGTGTACATGAAAAACAAATGTGAAAACAGTGTGAAACAGAACGTCTAAAAGCCACATGTGTAAATTACCTACTGGTCATGTGACTCATTTTTCTTTGAGGCAGTCAATAACATGGATGATCTGTAAAGTTTAGGAACGCTGCATTTTAAAAGCAGTTAGAAGTATCATGGTTTTTTGCTGTAGGTTTGTGATCAGAGACAAAACAAAGAATGACTAAAACACCTACTGTAATACTGTAATCTATCTTTCCCTCTGGGTCTTTAATCTCTTACTTCTTACTCTGCTTTTTCAGTTCATTAACATTCTCTAAACAAAACCGCAGCTCTTTGCAGTTTAGCATATTTTACCCCACTCTCAATTTTTTTTGCTTTCCCTCTCTTTCCCCTCTCTCTCTCTCTCTCTCTCTCTCTCCCTCTGCTCCCTCCTCAGCTCCCTTGTCTATATTCTGACAGGTGTGTAATTGGATGATTAATGTCCGTTTGCAGTCCTCCTACACCCCCTTCCTCTCACACAAAGCTACAACCACATGCACACATTATCACATACACATTGTACAAGTATAATGAAGCAGGGGCTATTATAAAAAAAAAGAATTTGTGTAGATTGTGGTTCCTCCTTGCCGCAGGAAGTTACTACACCAGTGAACATTAAGAACTCACTAGCAATTACAGGATGTAGGTCTATTCCATAGGAAATAGGCTACCCCTACCCCTTATTTTTCTGCATACCTTGTCTACATCTTTATTCATTTCTAATTCATGGAAATTCAAAAGGTGGTGACTTCTTCTTCTTCTTCTCCTTCTTCTTCTTTGTCAAACCTTTGTGTCCAACATGGAGCAAGTCCACAATGTCCATTAAAATGCCTTGCACCCAGGGTAAACATCCATTATTATACAAGAAGAAAACAGTGGAAAACAGTGAAAGCAGCCAAGATCTAAAGTGACTCAGGGTTAGCTGCAGGGGTCAAAGAGAGATGCCACTTCCTGTTAACCCCTGGATGAACTCTAACCCCTGCTGCAAGCTGCATTCATCACATTCGCATGGTAAGGGGTCAAGATGCATGAAAGTGCAGAAGGGAGTGGATGAAAGAAAGAGCGGGAAGGTCGCTACACATGAATAGTCTCACTTTTAACTGGGACTGCAAGAGAGAAAGCAAACGCTCATGGGTATATTTCTGATTGTATAAAATTGCTTAGTTTTTAGACTTGATGAAATTGGATTTAACAGCAAAATCAAATAACAAACCTAGTATCTATGGTTAGTTTATTCCATGCTCTGATCAGAAGTCTACCAGCAGTAGCAATTTGTGTAAAAGCTGATGGTTTATGTAAGATTAAATCCATTACGTGTTTCTTAGTTTCAGGTTTAAATTTAATATCGTCTCAGAGACCGAAAAAACTGATTCTTTTCGCAATCTTTAAGATTTGAAAAATCTTCCTAAGATTTGCGCGATACATTTTTTTGATGTATTAAGAGAAAATATGAACAGGAATGTTTTTTTGTACTGTATTATACTGTGAATAAAAAAAACATATATAATTACAAATGCATATTCCTTGTGTATGATTTTTTAAATGTTATTCATGTATGTTTTTGTGCATTATTGATTTTTTTGTGTAGGTGTGGGAAGTGGGAAGGTGATATAAAGCATGGTTTTGGCTATGTTTTGTCTGTCACATGACACAATAACACTTTTCTCTGAAGGGTTAGTAAAGTTACAACAAGTCATGTTCCCTGCATATATATATATATATGTCACTATTTCTAAAACAAGAGAAAGCAATGTTTGCTATGTAGTAATATAGTAATTATCAACATTAATGATTCCATTATCATCATCAGTATTATCCTCATTTTTACCACTGGGTTTAAATTTGTTTTATTATTACAGAGGTGAGGGACAAGACGTTTATAGAATCCAAATATTAGTCAAGTTACTTCAAAACAGGCAGGAATATACGCCTCTGTAAAAGAAACCAAAGGGACCTGACATTGGTACTTGCAGAACTCCTCACAGAATTTACTCTGTTGAACAGTTTACCAAAAAATGTTAACACAGATTACATATGATAAACGGAGATGCCGTGCTAGGTGGATCCTTTACAGCAAACTTAACATATGCTTGTTAGGACGTGGTGAATTCTACCTTTAATACAAACTTCAAAAAAACTGAAGATAACGGCAACTCAACAAGTTTGGTGACGCCCAGACTTCAACAGACATAAATACAAAAATAGATTCAACATTAAAGCAAAATTAAATTAAATACGGTGTACAAATGACAAGAGTGCCATTAATGACAAAGGGGTTAAACTGCCCGCTTTATGGGAAGACTAGGATTGGTCCATAGCATATGGGACTGGTTGAGGAACCCAGCTATTATTCACAGTTCAAGCTCTCGTCTCGTCGAACGGATCAAGCGATCAAGTCTTTGGGTTTGTGGCAAGGCTTGAATATGTCAGTTCAGGAATTTTTGGTACAGTTGTGAAGGCACCAGACAACAGAAATCTGGTGTGCTTCTCTGTTCATATTCCTGATGAGCAGTCTCTGGGCAAGGCAGAAAGGCTCTGAAGGCCCCCAAATTTCAGTTTAGGAAGCAGAAAGGCCATAGGAAGACATGAGTCTAACCAGACGATTTTTATGTGTACCGTGCAAAATTGGTTTTGTAAGTTAATGTGTGAGAAATGCAATGTGTGAGTCAGGCAGTGTGGCTCTATGGGTGTTTTTCCACTGCACACACAATAGGGACAAGCCATACCAGGAACCAATGGAACTTAGGGTACTGGGACATTCTTTGCCAATTTCATATGCATAACATAAAAATGACTACTCTGTCATTATGATGCAACACTCTCAGTATTTAACTAGCTTTAGTTTTCAGAATGGAGGGGTGATGCCCTGAATCAAAGGTGCACCTGTTTTCCTTTACTATGTATCTTCCACCTGGAAATGTGGATACACTCTAGCTTTTAAAATGGACAACATTTGGTTTTTAGAGTCCAGCATTAACGATACATACACCTTTCTAGATAAATGATAAATCCAAATGGTGCACCAGCCCCCTAACCACCACCGCCCACCAAAAACTACACATCTGAGAGTGGTGCACTACACTTAAATTCAACATGGAATAAGTGATTCAACTGATGAAATCATGGCCTGAAAACATTGTTGATGGATTATAACAATCACCAACAATAAGAACAAATCAGTAAACCTGCATTCTGATTAAATGAATTTGCTTTCGAAACAAATGTGACACAAAATAACACTGTACAATGGACATTTGGAGTACAATTAGAACCTCTGTTAAATTCTATATATTCAAGTAAGATCATTTGTTTGTAAAAAATAATTTATTGTGCTTATAAGGGTTTTTTAAAGTAATTAAATGTAAATGTTGGCACAGGTTAAGAAAAAGAACAGTGCAACGTTTGGCAAATCTACAACCTATTCCTTACGGCATGAACACCTCGTCCCCGAGTACCATCAGTTCTTTGTTGGTGTATATCTATAACTATGAAGCTGGAAACTTTTGGCCCAGCACCAACACCAACTTTTTGGCTCAACACATGTTTTTTTTAGTTGTCAAAATTTCCAGTACATTGTGCAGTAGGAAAAAGCCTGAACCACACCACAGTGTTGACTCTGATACCAGTGTGTAATGTCACAAAAAAAAAAAAGACAGGTTTTGTTTCAGTTTTTAAGACAGCGATTATAAAGGGTTAGTGTCACAACATGACAAGGTGTCAAAGTTTCTGAGTCGTGTCATCATGTTACTGAGGTGAAAATAGTGCACTCGGAGTGTGTGAGCCCAGTTTCCTGTTAGCCTCATCCCCTCCCCCGCTTTCAGTGGGCATGGATGTCCAGGCCTTGTCCAATTAGAGGCTCAGCGGAGTGCGGATGAGGGGGTGGGTGCAGTAGCATGGCAGGGTGGGGGCCGGGGTAAGGGTGCAGCGACGGAGCCGCATGGGTGTAACCCGGCTGTGGCAAGAGTGCGCCGGGGTAGTCTGCAGGCAGAGACGGCATTCCCTGAAGACCTGCAGAGAGGAAACGGGGTGATGAGTCTATAATTATTCACAGTTATATGTCAGAACTCATATTACTAGCTATTCTTGCTGTTCTGTTTAATTGATTTGTATTCATTTAGTCATTCCTTACCTCTGAAATGAATGATCTGCATTAATGTTATCATTAAACTATTATTATTACTTAACTATTTGACTATTTGACTACTAAAATCAAGCAAATGAATGTTGAGGTTCTCTTTCAACTTTCAACTAACTGAAACTATTTTTTTATGATTTACTCTTTATATAAAGATGTATTTTGCAAAGTCTGGGGCTGTGTGATGTTTTTTAGCTTTTTTTTTTTTTGCAGTGCTGGAAATCACAACCAACATTATTAAACCTATTATATTTGTTATTAGATCATTTTAATTGACTGCATTTACTCCAACCCTCAATACCTCAAAGCATTATAAATGATTCCAAAATGCAATTCATAGCCAAAAGACTATGTTACACATTTGATAATGAGCCTAATATCTGATTTGCTGGGTTATGTTCTTAAAATAAAATGAAATATGAAAACTATCAATTATATATATCAATTAAATATGAAAACTAGCAATTATCTAGCAATACTGCGCTGATGTAAATACAGGTCTCGAGTAAATCATTCATCCGTGTTGACGCTCATTGTCATTGTTGCGTCCAAGAGCTTAGATTCTGAGGTGTGCTTAAATGTAGACACATCCCAGCATAAGAAAATAAAACTCAGGCAATCAGGACACTGTATGATCCTTATATATTACATGCGTTATAATACAACAGGAATGGTTTTCTTCTAGCCACTATATCGAGCATATGCGGCATTTACCTGCTGTCCGAAGGCCTAAGTGAGGCTGACTGTCTAATCCATAACCCCCTAACGCTCCTCCCTCTGGGCTGTATGGGGCACCTTGACCTGTGTGATCATATAGACATGTAGCAAAGATTATTCAGAGAACTTAGACATAAACCCGGTTGAAATAAAATGGCATGTTATTGGTTATATATATTGGCTATTTTTATTTATTTTACCTGAGCGATTTGACTGGTCAATCATGGGCTGGACTATTCTGCGTCTGGCGTTTATAAACCTAAGCAAGACGAGAGGACAGACATCACAGATTACATACATAAATATAGTAAAAAAAATGTTCATTTTTGTTTCATAGAGAATCTGGTAGTTCTGGTCTCTTAACATGACTACGAAATTCAATCATCCATAAATATTATTCCAATTTTAAAACAAAATAAACATGTATACTATGTTTCTGTATAAGAAACAAAATAGACCCTGGCTATTATATATCGTTGTTGTAATGCTGTACATAAGCCTAAACGGGAAAGCATGAGATCCATAAAGTCTCTGATGCTGAGTAAATAAAAATGTTCATAAAGCCAGAATAAATAGATAAGATTAGCAGATAAGCAGATGCATTATTAATGTTTCCACAGCCAGCATAAATCCTCATTAAAAGCGAGTATTGATCATGGTGCAGTAGCTGGTTCATCGCTGATCAATGACGGCAGAAGGAAGTGCAGTGCGAAAGAGGCTAGAGGTTAGAGGTGTACTGACCAGTTGTTGACCTGAAGGATGGTGAGTCCTGTGTCTTGAGAGAGTTGTTTTTTCTGTTCTTCGGAAGGGTACGGATGCTATGGCAGAGGAAAGGACAGTTTTGAGTGGCCAGTCATGGGTAGCTCTTTACTTTGTGTATTGGCTATAAGAGCATGTGAAGGCAGCATCAAACCGCAAAGCAAGAAATGGCTTTTCCTCAAAACCGATCCACTTTTACAGCACGTATGTTTTATAATTCGACCATAACGTTTAAAAAGAGCACATGAAGTCACTGACTGTATAACAAAGTACAATCTGACTCTGTAATAATTGAGCAGGCACGAATCTTCGATCTAGACAGAGCCATTGGCATCTGCACAGAGCCTCTCCTGTCTTTATTTATAGTCAATGTGCCGGAGTTCAATTATGTGCGTAATTACAGCAGCTTCATTAGCGGCTAATTACCATATGCTCGTTACTGTACTGCGCCGGCACCTCTCATTTCAACTCCATTCAGCTGTGCAATAATTCCCCGGCTGCGAGTTCATAAAATTCAGATTTCACACCGACTGGTTTGAGACGCCATGGCTTCCTCTCTGGAATTTTCTATTAGATCCCCCGCATCTCTTCTTCTAACATACTTCTCTTATTTGTCTTCCTGCTATAAAAAACCCTAAGTCAATTTTTTTTTCAGTGCCTCTGTGTCTTGACTTACTGATAGGTGCTGGAAGAGCCAAGCTCTCATGATGTTGGTTGCCACTTTTGGAAAAATCCCTCGTTTCTTATTGTTTCGTCGGTCTCGATCTGTCTCGTCCTCTTCTCCTGTGCTAGGAGATGCTACAGCTCCGTCCAGTCCGTCTCCTGAAAGATGCAATGAGGGTGAAGAGATGCAATGAGGGTGAAGTTAGTCTTTGTAACAATGTATTTGCCTGTTTTTTTCATGAAGTGCATGTGTTTTTAGTGCCATTCTGTCAAATCTAATGCAGGAGAACATGATTTCTGCTGAACACATGCATGCATGTTCAACATCTTTCTGTTTCTGGACTTACACTGCTTTTACTCTCTTGTCATCACTGCACACCTCTGATTGCTCATTGACATTTTAGTTCCTAATTCTTGAAAATGTAACTGATGTTTATTTAATCATTTTTATTTTTTTAATAATTATTATTATTTTTAAATGCAGTGTGAAGTAAAAACAAACAGAAATTTAAAAAAGGCACTCACAAATTAAAATAAATAGATAGATAGATAGATAGATAGATAGATAGATAGATAGATAGATAGATAGATAGATAGATATAAATACAAATAAATAAATAAATAAATAAATAAATAAATACTTAATTAATTTTAGGGTGAAGTAAAAAACAAATAAAAAACAAAGGGAACTCACAAATAAAAATATATAATAGATAGATAGATAGATAGATAGATAGATAGATAGATAGATAGATAGATAGATAGATAGATAGATAGATCTAGGGCACTCACAAGTAAAAATGTGTAATAATAAATAAATAAACATTAATTTTAGAGTAAATTAAAAAAAACATTAATAAAGAAACAAAATGCACTTACAAATAAAAATGTAAGAAAAAGAAAAGAAGAAAATAACCTCATTAAATACAAAAATATATATTTTGAAAAAAAGTGTGCACATATAGTGTAAAAGTAATTAAATTACGAGGCAATGACAGGATTTTGATCGACATTTCCTCAGAAGTCTGTGAGTGTGTGTGTGTGTGTTTATGTGTATGCCTGTATGGGTGTGCATGCAGGTTGTGTATTGCTGTAAGTACCAGCGTCGCTGCAAGCGTCCACGCTGTGCGAGGCGAGTCCACAGGAGGCGCTCGGGGTGCCCGACGGCGTTGACAAACAGTCGTCTGTGTCTCGCAACCAAGACTGATTCTAGATTACACCAAAGAGACACAGGTAACCATATACACTCTGACAGCCATCTTCACTACTCATCTATAGAGGAGAGCAAAACTGTAGCTGGCAACTCATAATCCCATGTGCCCATGCTGTTCACTCACCTGCTCCGAAAGACTTGTGCAAGAACCAGTGAAATCCTCCATGTCGGATTTGGATCCTGACTCACGATCTTCTAGCACCAAATCAGTCGGCATTTTGCCTTTAAGACAGGTGATGTAGCGATGACAGAAATTATCACACAGATCATGAACCTGCAGAAACAGAACATATTATTTAGAATGTAAAATGGCTCAGAGGGAAGTGTAATACAATAGAAAATCACTGCTTAATAACAAACAAAGAATACTGTACCTTTTCCAGCTCTAGTAGATGAAAACGGAGGACTTGGATGGCCTGGATCATCTGCGGCAGAAAATGTAATTAAAATTATAGGTACAAAATCAAAAAAACATTTTAATTTCTGATAATCTGATTAATCACAGATCATCGGTTTGTATCTTCGCTGATCATTTGCCATTTCACACATACACCAGCTACCAGGTGGGAATCAAAGCTAGCGTATGCTTCCTCTGAGACACCATATCTTTTCAAACGGATGCTCATGCTGTCACAGGGCAGCACAACACACTCGGAGAAACGGTGCTATCCATCTTCTTCTACAAACACGAGCTCACAGAAGATCACATTTGGCTAGTTTTGCACTGAATGACAGAAGGAAAAGAGTCCTGCAGTCCCTCCTGCCAATTTCTCTTTCTTGACTCCTGGCTACGGGTGACTGTGGCATTGTAGGGATTCGAACCCACGAACTGCGATATGAGCTTATAGTGCAAATGCTTTTTCATTGAAAAAAATACGATTGCACTACAAAAGCACTACAACTATTAAAACAAGAAAATGAAATGAAATAAAATAAATAAATGAACTGACTTCAAAAATATCTAATATATACTGGAATTCAAACATGAGCAAATATCAATCAAAGATTATATTAAAAATTGAAAATATACTGTTTATGAATGCTGGTTTGTGTGTGTGTGTGTTAAGGCAATACATCTTACCAGATTGTCCAGTTCTGGATTTGATGAAAAGATGGGTTTCTCTGAACGAATCTAAATCCAAGAACAAATACGTTAACTCGTATGCTCGATATCATCTCTGTTATTTATTAAAGTGGGAGTGTATCGGACTGGCCATCAGAGCTGCCGCTAACCTGTTTGGCGAAGGCCGCGATGTCTTCGTTGAACGATTCGGACGAGCAGACATCGCTGTGCCCCATACTAGGATGATGGGAAGCGTTCGACAGCGAGCTGGAGTCACGTGGCGAGCACGTGGCCAGTTCACACTTCTCAAACACCAACGCCAAGAGCGGAAACAGAGGGTGACTGTACACATATACAAGTTGTAAAGTTTTAGGGTGTGCACACTAACATGCCAATGTTTACAGTGTGAGACTTAATAAGTGCATTGTGTTCATGTCACGTCTCACCCGTAGATCTGATCACGGTAGTGCTTGAGAGAGTCAGGAACGCCATGGCCGTAGTGAGGTGGCGGTAGTGACCTCATCACCTCCTCATACCCCCCCATGGGCATGACGTCTGACCCTGGGTAATGCACCAGCTCTTCATACTGACAAAACAAAAAGAAACAGAAGTACTGAAGTGTGCCTTTCAGGATAATGAAAAGTAAGTATTCCAAAACAAACATGGCATCAGACCCAGATATACTGTATGTATGATATCATTGTTTTTTTTATTCTTTCCCCTTGCCTGCATGATCACGCCTTCAAAATGTTTACAGCTGACAAATTATTATGAAGTATGTAATAAAATTACAGCAAATAAAAATGACTAACACTGGAGAACCTTGCACAATAAGGCATGAAGTAATAAAATCTAAAATGAATTAACAACCAAAAAAGATTAGTTTTGATTTCAGATGGGTTTTAAGGTGCATAACTAAGCCTAAAACACCACAGTGGTTCCTTTTCTGACAAGCGGACGGCATTAAACGAACATATAACAATGATTACAGCTGAGTACACACTCAGGGCATTGCAATAAACACAAGCAGATGTAGTCACACTACTCAGATTAAATAATAATTCTCATCAATCCTGAGAAGTAAAACCCGATCTACAAATACAGCATATAATAAAATGCTCATAAAATATGTCGGGAACGCTTCAGCGCAATGCCATAGTAGAAACATATTTAGTTCTCTGAAGAACCTCTTGATGAGTGCATTATAGATATTCTGCAGTTAGTACACAGAAGTAAAGCATGTTTTTTCCCCCACCATTAATGTTTACATTAGACTATATGGAAGATCAGGTTGTAGGTGTTCTTTGTAATTCATCAGTTTTATCATCATTTTTAAAAATGCTAAAGTTGCGTTGCTGCTTTTGTAGGATCGTATTTCTAGAGAAATTACGGTATAAAAAGTTTTGATGCGCGATTTGGGGCATTTACGGGGGAAATAATGCTATCGCGTAGTAAACATGCGTGTG
>JAOVVG010000023.1:10987058-10997633 GCA_028566375.1 Leptodoras nelsoni
AGGCCCTACACCATACTAATAAATTATAGTGGTCTAAAATGACAGGTGTTTCAGTTTCATTGTCTAACCCCTGTATAAATATGTGTATATATGTATATATATATATATATATATTTTTTTTTTTAAGTTCAAATGTATATGATCACACTTGACTGGTGTCTGGTAAACTGGTATCCAAGGCATCTTTAAGATTCGTACTTAAGAGTGTAGCATTTCAATTTTCTCAGTTTTTTAGCTGTTGTGTTTTATTTAAATGTCATTGACTGTAAAATTAATAGTATAACTGCCTTTAATAGTGAAATGTCATGCTCATAAATGTTCCTAAATGTACTCACAATTCTTTACAGTGTAGTATAACTGCACTGCATTTTAGTGGGCTGGCAAACACCACATTTGAAAGTTATTACACTACTACACTGCAGATTTGCCCTTACCCTGCAAATTATATCAATTACAAATAGACTAACTAAAATAGTAACGACACTCATACAGGCATTTCCTTTAATAGGATTACTGTGTTGGGTAGCAAATTGAAAACGAGATTAGAACACTTTGCATTAAAACAATTACAATTTACTCTATAAAACATACACCTGTAAAAAAGACTCTTACTTATAGTAAGAGATAGTTACTCTTGTACTACTATCTTTACACTTTATGGAACTGACAAAGGACAAAGAAAAGTTTTTCAGTGCTTTTCAGTGACAAACAAATCTTTTTGTTAATTAGAAAACAACTTGTTGGGACAGAGGCAAAATAAGACTGAAAAGGATATACAAGTAATACTGGAAGGTTCTACAATTAGCAGTTTCTTTTTTTTTAACCCTGATGGACATAGCGACACAGGCTCAGGAGTATTTTGGAAAATCATTGTCACTTAACACAGTCCACTGCTGCATCAAGAAATGCAACCTGAAATTATATATTGCAAATAAAAACACCAGAAACACCAGTGAGTTCTTTGAGCCCAAAGTCATCTGAGAAGGACAGCAAGACAGTGGAAATGTGTTCTGTGGTAAAAAAAAAAGTCCAAGTTTCAGCTTGTTTTTGGAAAAAAGTGGGTTTTTATGTGCCAAAGATGAAAAAGATGAAAAGTCCAAAAAAGGCAAAAAATATTTTGGGTTGTGGATCATTCTCAACACTGCAGTCATACTGATGTGGTGGTGGTGTGTTAGTGT
The DNA here is from genome assembly GCA_028566375.1 of Leptodoras nelsoni. NCBI lineage: Eukaryota > Metazoa > Chordata > Actinopteri > Siluriformes > Doradidae > Leptodoras > Leptodoras nelsoni. The sequence goes on from JAOVVG010000023.1 coordinate 10,988,237, forward strand.
GGGTTGTACTGTTGTGAGTGGATCAGACACAGCAGTGCTGCTGGAGTTTTTAAACACTGTGATCACTTACTGTCCACTCTATGAGACACATCCACCCTGTAGATGTAAAGTCAAAGACAGTAGCTCATCTGTTGTTGCACAGTTTATGTTAGTCATCCTGATAACATGGACAAAGAGTGTAGATACAAGGAGGAGGTTTTTATGGTATATATAAATTTTATATAATTTTATATATATATATATATATATATAACCCCAATTCCAATGAAGTTGGGATGTTGTGTAACACATAAATAAAAACTGAATATGATGATTTGCAAATCCTTTTCACCCCACATTCAATTGAATACACTACAACAACAAGATATTTAATGTTCAAGTGGATAGACTTTATTGTTTTTTGCAAATACGTTCCAAAAAAGTTGGGACAGGGGTATGCTTACTGCTGTGTTACGTCACCTTTCCTTTTAACAACACTCAATAAGCGTTTGGGAACTGAGGACACTAATTGGTGGAATTCTTTCACATTCTTGCTTGATGTACAACTTTAGTTGCTCAACACTCCGGGGTCTCCGTTGTCGACTTCGGTTGCTCAACAGTCCGGGGTCTCCGTTGTCGTATTTTGCATTTCATAATGCGCCTCACATTTTCAATGGAAGACAGGTCTGGACTGCAGGCAAGCCAGTCTAGTACCCGCACTCTTTTACTACGAAGCCACGTTGTTGTAACGCGTGCAGAATGTGGCTTGGCATTGTCTTGCTGAAATAAGCAGGGACGTCCCTGAAAAAGACGTTGCTTGGATGGTAGCATATGTTGCTCCAAAACCTGTATGTACCTTTCAGCATTAATGGTTCCTTCATAGATGTGCAAGTTACCGATGCCATGGGGGCTAACACACCCCCATACCATCAGAGATTACTGCTTTTCAACTTTGCCCTGATAACAATCCAGAAAGTCCTTTGCACGTTGGGAAATGTTGTTCTTAAACTGTTGGATTATCTGCTCATGCAGTTGTTCACAAAGTGGTGAACCTCGCCCCATCCTTGCTTGTGAACGACTGAGCCTTTTGGGGGTGCTCCCTTCATACCCAATCATGACACTCACCTGTTTCCAATTAACCTGTTCACCTGTGGAATGTTCCAAACAGGTGTTTTTTGAGCATTCCTCAACTTTCAGTTGAGGAGCAACTTTCAGAGCATTCCCAGTTGCCCCTGTCCCAACTGTTTTAGAAAGTGTTGCAGGCATCGAATGCGAAATGAGTGAATATTTGCAAAAAGTTTTATCTGTTTGAATATTAAATATCTTGTTTTTGTAGTGTATTCAATTGAATATAGGTTTAAAAAGGATTTCCAAATAATCGTATTGTGTTTTTATTTATATTTTATTTATATTTTATAAAATACATACATAGATTTCCCCCCTTATTTATTTGTTTGTTTATATAAAAGGCAGGTGGGGGTGGTAGCGAAATAATTTGAAAGTTCACTTCTGAAGCAATCACCACATTTAGAAGAATATATTTTAGTTGTACCTAGCCCATTAGTTTCAACTACCTGAGGAATCTTGATGTCACTGCTCAAGTCCAATGAAATGAGACATTTGGTTGGATTAGGCTGTGACAGCTACACATCCCAGGATGCATTGCATTTTCTACTAATTTATTTACAGTGCTATACATTTTACCACAGTGCCTGGTTTAAAGATAAAATATTGTAGCAATGTTGTAGTAGACAGTGCTTTGGCTTTTGCACACAATGTGCATATGAGTTTGAGGAACTTTAACCCGAGTTAGTTTGGAGCATTATGGAGATTTTCTTTTCTTCTGTACTTTGTGTTTAGTTGTTTGTTTCACAAGTTAGTTGTATGAGCTGTGTGTGTATGTGTGTTAAATAGACTTCTTGGTTTGTGCCAGCTCAGCAGTAAGGACTCATTATTTTAAAAAGGGCTCTACCTCTAAAATGAATGGGCCCAGGTCTAGTCACTGCTATACAGAATAATATAAAAGAGTATGTTTACAAGCTCACTATTAAATCTTTATTTTTCTTCTGTAAAAAAAATAATCTTTGTTGAAACTCAGATATTTATTTTATATATTATTGCATATTATTATATCATTCTCCTCCTCCTCCTCCTTCTTCTCCTTCTTTTTCTTCTTCTTCTTCATCTTCCTCTTCTTCTTATTATTATTTTATTATTATTGTTCTTGTTCTTGTTCTTATATTAATTATATAGTAATTATGTGAACAATACTACTACTATGTAGTATATTAATATTATTATATTAGAATTGTATATACATTCATTTATATAATTATATAAAATACAATGAAAGTATATTTAAAAAAAGAAGACAATATTTTGATAAAAAAATATTTTAATTATTAAAAAAACTTTTCATTTTAATTGTCATTGTAATTGTGAAATTGTCATTTTAATTATTTACTGTAATTTATTGTAAATATTTTTTTATTATTATTATCTATTACAGTACATTGATTAGGCAATAGATACTGAAACAACTTAAATTATTATTATTATTATTATTATTATTATTGTGTTAATATATTAATAGCTCTATTAATACATTATTAATATTATTAGCTTAGAATGCTATACACATTTATTTAAACAATTATATACAATAAAATAAAAATATCCTTTTTTAAATGATGAACCATAAACAAATTAAACCATATTTTGCCAAACATCTCATTATTACAATGATTTAAAAAATGTATTGTCAATTTTATTATTAATATATGAGTATCCTGTTCATCATGCCCCATCTTCTAGTTTATACAAGTGTTTTGTTCAGTGACGCTCAATGCCAGAAAAGCCTGCAAGATATTGTACAGTATGTAGCTTCAAACAGAGATATTCTGACATCTGTAACCTTACCTGTGGCAATAAATACAAGTCAGAATCTCTCATTAAATGTTACAGTTATCACACGGGTCTCTGCATGGTATATCTCAAATGTGAGGTGTCAGCAGTGAATCGCTGTTACAAGATGTCTTCGTGAGTTCAGAGCTTTGATGATTGGAACTGGTAGGTGGCATGATCTGATAAGGTTAGTAGATAGGGCTTGGCTAGTAGATAAATGGATCGTGATTATCCCAGTGACCTCATAACCCCTGATATCATAACAAGCAAAAAGCAAAAAAAATAATGAATAGATTGGGAAAGGAGAAATGAGCCAGTCACGAGTTTATAAAGTTATTACTAACAGCTTCATGTGTGTCATATATATGCGTATAATGAATGTATATATGCGTGTAATGAATGGAAAAGGCTAAATATGACTTTTGAGCAAATTATAAATGTTTTATGAAGTCCCAGAGAGAGAGAGTGAGAGAGAGAGAGAGACAGAGAGAGAGAGAGAGACTAATAATCTGCATGAGTGAGTGCGTTTGTGTTGAAAGCAGGAGAGAGAAAGGGTGTATGCATGCAAGTATGTGTGTGTGTGTGTGTGTGTGTGTGTGTGTGTGTGTGTGCATGTGTGTGTGGACCCTGGTGCTCTCTCTCTGTGGGGGGGTCAGTGATGGGAGGTCGTGACCTGGTCGACCCTGGGGGAGTGGAGATCATCAATCAGCGAGAGGCAGTACTGAGCAGCAGGAGCAGTACACACCCCCTGTCCCCCAAACCACCCCCAGCACACACACACACACACACACACACACACACACACACACACACACAGCCTCAGACCAACCCCCTCCCACCCACAGCCAAACAGATGGCCATGGGGCAACTGGCTGTTCCTCACCTTACACTCACTCAGCCGCAAATAGATTTGCAGATTCTGCTAACATTGATTTTCTGTTTTCTGATTGCGTTCGTGTTGTATTTCATATGGCCAAATTTGTAGCCACTTTGCATGAATCCATTAGCAAAATCCTGCTCGCTAAACGCCACGGTATAGAGATATCACAGTGAAATCCCTTGTGCATAGTAACATTATGCAGAATTGACCTATTCACGGAAGATGACAAAGTTTGTAAGACAGATATGACCTTGAAGAGCTTTGACATATAAACACGCAATCGTCTCATGCAAATTAAAACCATTTTAGATGACTGACTCCAATTTATAAGAGTTAACACAGTGCCATGGGTACCGTAGTTCAAACATACAGATCAAATGTAATAATTCAAATAATTCTTTTTTTTTTTTTGTTTGCATCTAATGACTGCAATTTTTAAAGAGAAAAAATCTGTAAATTATGAGTGATTTTATGGTGTGTTATATTATAGTGTGTATGGAGGAAAAATACATAAAATCTAATGTGCACAATTACTATTCAGAATAATGACCCTCATTTTCCTTCCAATATTAAATGCTTACAAAGTAATGGAGTCACAATATGTATAGAATCTTTTTAAAATAAAGGTTTTTTTTTTGCTGTTTTGAAAAGAATTTAGATCTGGATGTGTTGCATAACAGTGCAGAATATGACTGGTGCATAAAGTAAGAGAAAGAGCAAGAACGAAGTGAAATGGATATAACAAAATGCAAAATTGTTGCTTAAGCAGTTCTTGAGATATTAAAAAGTGTCAGTTGCAGCATCCCTCTAAAGCGTCTAAAGAATGCGGTACTGACGCAGGGTGTGAAATTTCAGAATTGTAGATTAAGCAGGTCTTGAGATATACAGTACTGAGAAAAAGTCTTAAGGCATCCTGTTGTTTTTAGGTACAATGTTTATTGATATTTTTTTTTGTTCTGGATTACTGAGTCAGTACAAAAAGATTTTACATTTCCAACAGAAAATGAAATGTTACACAAAAATGTTTTGTATGTCAGTAACCAAAGCAACACATTACATAACAGAGCACTTTTTAGACAAAAAAAAACATAATGAAGGCTGCTGGGTTTTGCATGTAAAGAAAAAAGTAAGTGTGACAGTCAAAGTCTCCAGAAGCGCTGTGCAAATTTCCTTATAGTCTTTATACAGCATCTGCCTTTGCATGTGCCTAAGATGTCTGCGTCATACTGTACAGTAATTAGCTGGTAAGTTTTACTGAGCATCTTAAAGCGGTACATAATCACAATAGGGTGCATAAGACTTTTGCAAGTACTGAAGATAGTGTGTGCTCAGTTGCAGCACACCCAATGGATAGAATTTCAGCAAATTTGGCATGCATATATCAAATGTCCTAGTGATACAGGACATTGAAATTTGTGTGAAATTTCATGAAGTTTGATCCTTTCAATCTCAAGATATTGGTTTGTGAATTGCTAAAGTTTTGCTTTGAACATTAGTCACTTATGCCTAATGGCACAAACCTTGTATTCCTTGTATTCCATGTGCGGCTACGACCTTACCAAGTTTCATGTGGATTGGTGAAGTCTAAGTATATGATATCCTCGACTAAATATTGGTGAAGAAGAGGAAGAAGAAGAGGTGCTGCAAAGTGCGTCTGTGGCTTTCATAAACACCACTAGGTTAAAATGCTAAATAAATGAAATGTAGAGCTAATATACTACTTGTTTTAATAGCACGTACTGTCTATACACAGTATGTCTGCTGTTGCAGTGGATAGATCGTCTGGTTTGTTGACAGCTAGCAGTTTGATTATTTTTTGTTACATAACATGAAAGAAATCTGATCATCAGTGAATAACTTTATTGCTTATATTTATTTTGGTCTTGAGACATAAAGATTCTATGTGTTAAATTCTTTATGCATGTTAGACTGCTAACTGTAACTTATATAAGATATAAATATGATGTTAATGGTTATATCACTCAAGAACCTATACTAATAGCATAAATATTTTTTTTTTATAAAAAGCACACAAAACCACAAACATACGGCTTCTTTCTCGGTAATGGCCAACTGACAGACACACAAAGCCCACACATTTAGTACCTTTCTATCCCAACACATAGTCGCACAGTCATATCCATCCTCACATCACACATGCAGGCTGATAAGATAATTTGACAGAAGCCAGAAGAGAAAGGGCAACGGCAGAGCAAAGCGGTTCAGTCAGGTGATCAGCTTTCAAGCATGCCGATTGGTCAGAGCGTGTGCTCCCATGCAGCACTCTTCAGCCACATGACAACATGCCTTTCAATTTCCTGCAGAGAGAGGGAAAATATGAGAAGTGTGTGTTTGTGGTTTTTGTGTGGGTGTGTGGAAAGATGAAGAGGGAAAGATAGAAAGAAAGAGAGAGAGAGAGAGAGAGAGAGAGAGAGAGAGAGTTGGGAGCAGGGAGGGGGGGTGTCAGGGTGACTTTTCACCCGAAGTATTACCGTAATCAATCTTTGTTCTCACACATGCCACTACTGTTTCCCCACAGAATCTGTTTCACTTTTTGTGCTTCCATCATTCTCTCTCTCTCTCACTCACACTCTCTCTCTCTCTCACCTTCCTGGCCTGGTGCAGTGAAGGCTTGTCCCCGGAGTGTGTAGGGTTCATATCTGCGCAGTGAGCAGCTCCGTGAATCAGAATGGCTCTGTCCTTATCCACGGTCCCGTTATGCACGATACTTAGCTCCATCCAAGGGTCAATGTCACCTAAGGTGGTCACAAACTCAGCTTGATCAGCCATTATAGCCCACGTCACTGAAAATACCCTTCACTTATGTCCAAACGCTGTGTCGTCATTCAGACAGATGGCTTATGTTGCACTCAACCCTCATGTTCAGTTTACTTTATAACAAAGGATGTCCAGACCATTCTCCTGATCATTGTCAATTTTCTTAAACTCAACTGGGCATTGGGGCAGTGGAATTATTGTCCTATAACATGATTTTTCATTTATTAGTGAATAATGTGACACTGTAATCTAATGTCCTTTACTAATTTCATTTAATGTTACGGAACGCTTAGTTCCTGTTATAGCTTGGATTATAACAACTATAACGAGTCATTAGTTTGTCAGCCTTCGGTCCACCATACAATTAATCCAACACAATTAAATCATCTGACCAATCAGATTTAAGAATCCAGCAGCGCTGTGGTCTTACAAAACTGAATCTCTTACCCTTTTCTAAATATTAGCTATGAATGATTAATAAATAACATTTATGGAAATGGAAATGGGTATGTATGGAGGATGAGAAATGACTTAAGTATAAATAAATAATTCCACAAATAAATAGTTTATTATCTAAATTAATTAATTAATAAATACATGTTTGCCATGAAGAAGGGCGTATGAAAATTTTGAGTGTCTTGAATTTATTTTTACATTTCCATAAAACAATGTCTAATTGGTCTATTTATGTATTTCTACATTTATTTATTTATTTATTTCCATTTTTCTACATTTATTTAGTTCTGTATTTCCACATTTCTACATTTATTTACTTCTGTATTTCTGCGTCCATGTGCTAATTGGGTGGGATGTTATAAACTGACTGTAAAGAAGAATTGGTCAGCTTTTTGAACCAAACAGAAGCAACGGATTCCTGAAAACTATACAAGCTATATCAAGTTAACTTCACAATGGCCTCTCAAAATCATTCGCCAAGGATCTTAAATCGTTAGCAATGGCTCGTAAAATAATCACATCAGTAATACAGGACTAGATAAACGCTCCGGTGTAGCAGAAAGCAACTGCTGTAGGCCAAGGGAGTAGAGTCAAAGCTCTATCAATTTAACCAATCCTGCTTTAGAGTGAGTTTAAACTGCCCACCCAAGTAGCCTATGGACGCAGAAATACATAAATAAATAAATGAAGAAATGTGGAAAGACATAAATAAATAAATGTAAAAAAAAATGGAAATAAAAAAATACATGTAGAAATACATAAATAAATAAATGTAGAACAATGGAAATAAAAAAATACATGTAGAAATACGTAAATAAATAAATGTAGAAAAATGGAAATAAAGAAATACATGTAGAAATACATAAATAAATAAATGAAGAAATGTGGAAAGACATAAATAAATGAATGTAAAAAAATGGAAATAAAAAAATACATGTAGAAATACATAAATAAATAAATGTAGAAAAATGGAAATAAAAGAATACATGTAGAAATACATAAATAAATAAATGAAGAAATGTTTTTTCATGACAAAAAAACTTAAAATGTATTAATTCATTTCTTTGTATAATATACTACTGATTTGTGCATATATTTATTCATACGTAAGTCATTTCTCATCCTCCACAATCATAACAGCTGTGTGTAAATGTTCATCTTTACAAATGTCAGTTATTTGTATCATTTCTTTTCCTTGTTATGTTAAATAACCTGAACTGCTTCTTCAGAGAAAAAAATAGATTTTCTAAGGCAAAGATTCTCAAACGTTTTTCAGTCAGGAACCGCTTTAAATATAAAATAAATCCCATGGAACCTCGGGGTAGATTTATTTATTATTAATCCAACTATCTCAAATATTAGGTTCATTACTCAAACATGTACAATAATATTCTGGATATCTGTTAGACCTATAAGTGTTTTGTTTTTGAATTTTCCATAGACTGAAAACATTAGGTGTATCCAATGTGACATTATTTAGAGCTAATTTGTTTTTGAGTTACTGAGGTTACAATTAAACTCAACTGAAAAACTTTACAGGCTAATATCTATTAAAAAAATAGTATACAAATATACTGTAATAGCTTTAATAACTGTGATTTCTACCAGTGTAATAAAAAACACCCCCCCACCCCCAACTATGCTTCATGGACCCCTGTTGGTCCTCAGACCCCACTTTTTGAGAACCAGTGCCCTGGGGAACCTTTTGTAAGACTCTTCTTTTTATCATTTATCCTTTCCCATTATAAACGCCCTTTATGCTGAAGGCTCTTTGTGATGGGAAATGATTGTCTAGTTCATCCAAAGGTTCATCAAATACTTTATATTTAAAAGAAGGGTTAATTCTTCCAGCGGCATTATTTATTTATTACATCATAGTAAGACCCACTTGTATGCTGTAACTGAGTTGTGTAATAAGCGGCATTTGAATTTTACCATTGATGTAGAGCACACGCTGGGTTTGGGCCTGTGCTCCTCCGTAGTATTGATTGGTGAAGGCGATGTTCATGGGAAGGGTGTGTTCAGGAATCTCAAACAGCTGGGGGCAGAGATGAGTTTGGTCCTGCAGCATCAGTGTGTGCACAAATGGGCAGCTAGCATCATCACAGGTCTGATCTGCACACATAGTTGATCATACATGCACACATGCAGAAACTTTAACAAGAAAGAAAGAAAGACCAATATGCGGTATGTTCTCAATGCATGCCATCTGTAGTAGTTGCACAAATGTGCATGCATTTATATTGAAACCTGTAGTTAGTTATTACTAGTTAAAGCTTACAGTACAGGCCAAAAGTTTGGACACACCTTCTCATTCAATGCATTTTCTTTATTTTCATGAATATTTACATTGTAGATTCTCACTGAAGGCATCAAAACTAGTTCATTCATAATATAATT